>PVKS010007414.1:0-73090 GCA_004027875.1 Aplodontia rufa
ATTTTCCCAGAAGAGCTAGAATCATTACATTAGAGGACATAACAAAATCAATGTTCATAGCAGCTCAATTTACAATAGCTAAACTATGTAACCAACCCAGATACCCCTCACTGAATGAATGCATCCAAAAGCTGTGGTATATATATACTATGGAGTTCTATTCAGCTATTGGAAACAACGATATTGTGGCCTTTGAAGGTAATCGGATGGCAGTGGAAGAATTCATACTGACAAAGTTAGCCAAACTCAGATTCAAGGATCAAATGTTTTCCCTCATTTCTGACTGGTAGAGCAAAATTCAGACTTAGGTGAAAGGTTGTCAAACTCATGTTTAGACCCCGAAAATGCATAGCAACACAAAACTTAGAGGAACCATAGATATGTAGGGTTGGGGTGAAGGAGAGGAGAGATGGAGGGAGGGAGAAGGAGGAAGGATAGGGAGGTATCTAGAGAGAAAAACAACATTGTGACATACTCTTTACTGCCCCCACCCATGAAACTAAATAATATTCATGTTATCATTTAATTCTGGAAAACACATGTGAGCGCACACACACACACACCCACACGGGCATCCATATTGGTTGTAGGGATGAAATATAGAATAATCAATAGCATGAGGTGTGGGCATTGTTGGATTAACTCTGGTTTAGGAGAAAAATGCATGTCATTGTTATTCTATTTGCATTTATGATTGTATAACAACTTAACTCCTTAATTAAAATAAAATAAATAATCTCTATTTTGTTGTTGTTACTATTGGCTTTAGTTTATTGTTTTATTTTATTTTGTTTTTGCACAAAATACATTTTTTATTGTTTTGGTGGAGAATGCATGAACCTTCACCCAGACAAGCCTTGTTATTTTTAAAAATCATTTCAGTAAAATATTGAAAACCATTATGAATTTGAATACATATGTCAATGGAATAGGATTTACAATAGGGACTATTGAAATGTTGTTGGCCTTTTTAACTAATATTCTATCCAAAACATAGATACATGCACATACACAACCACTAGTAGTTGTATGTGTGTGTGTGTGTGTATGTACACACAAGGTACACATCCACACATATATAATACAAATTTTACTCAGTACACAATATAGAGACATATTTCATGAACACAATTCCAGGTAACCAAACTTAACTATAAATAGTAAAATATAGATGGTAATATCAAATATAAAATGAAAAAATACCTACAATGAGATTATTTTTATATATGAAAATTTTTTAATTCTGCTTGGAATTTTCTCATTAGTCATCAGGATTTCATTCAAATAAATTTCATAACTATGTGTTTTACTTATTTATCTGTGATGTATTTTACATTGAAGAAAAATATGAATTTATTCATATATATATACATACACATATACAACCATTTCTATATATACATAATATACATGCATGTAGGATACATATATACACAGCAAATATTTTTCAAAATTTTAAATATATATTAAAACATTGTAATATAAATTTATTATTTAATAACATTTTCTCATGTTCTTGCTAATTTCTTGTGTGTAATCTCTTTTCTTCACAAATTCATTTTCAAAAAAAGCAAGTGCCTTAATATTAGACTATTTTATTCCCATTGTATTTCAATTAAGTGTTGTGTTTTAATTTGACTTAATTTCATCTTTCCTGAACTCCTTTCAGCATCACCTATTTTTGATGTTTTAGTACAGAGGCATTAACAATCATGGAAAAGCATTATGAGTTATTTCATTAGACATTTATAAGCACTTATCTTTCAGTTAAGCACTAAAAGATTAATTGCATGCCCTTAGGATGTTTTATGTTTTATTGCAAAGATAAATAACTTGTTCAAATTTACACAGCTACTAAGTGTCATAACTAATGATAAAACATGAGATTCTAAATCCAGTTTATTACATTACTGGATACATCTGACTAGAAACCAAGACACCCATAAATTTAAAATAATTTTCTACCTGGAATTCAGATTAATTGAGTTTAACATGAAGAATGTTGTCAGAAAAAGTAGTATAAGACTGTTATTATATTTATCATCATATCAAACACATAAATAAGATAAAGGCAGCTGCTTCACCTTTCAGTTGACACCTTCTTCTTTATAAACATCCAATGGAATGCACCGCTCTCTTCTGCCCTGCTGGTTTAGCATGTTTATTTGTTTTATGGTTCGTGGCTACCCATTGGTCTTCTCACAGTCTTTTTATAATACAGTCAGTGATACTATTTCTTAAAATATACTACCTTGATCTGTAACCCTGATTCCCTCTTCTCAATTATAATGAGCTGTAGCAGTTCCTTGAGCTATTTTTGTGAAGTTCATCATGAGCAGATACACCTCAGAAACTCTGGGTGGAATGTCTGGTAAAGGTGAGAATTTGAAGGAAGAGCATGGAATCTTTTCTAGTGCCTAAAATAAAAATCAAATAAAGTAAAAGTAATAAAGCATCTATCTATCCTCCTATTTATCTATCTATCTATCTATGTATATATGCATACATATATTTTATTTAGGAAATTTTGTTTAAGAAAATTGCCTACACAATAGATATAAATGAGATGAGGGGGAAAAACTCCCATGCAAATTTAAGTCACATACAAAGAAGAGAATTTGTTGAATAAATGTTTTATTTTCTGCCCTCTTCCCTTCCCTCAAATTCTACAAACACATATGCACCTTGAAAAACACACCTTTAGAATTTCACAAAGGGTTAGCCCTAGAGACACCATCTTAAGAAATGAAGTAACAACAAAAATACTCCTCTAAGAGAAACCAATGACATAGCAAGGACACATGCCACTCCAGTGCTATTTTACTGTGCCTTAGAGATACCAATCAAGACATGCACAAAGCCAAATATAAAGCTGGAAAACTAGGAGTACCAATGAAAACATGAATGAAAATACTGAAAAGCTGCTAAAGTCATGCAAAACCAAATGTAATTTATGTATAAAACTACAAAAGTAATTAGCCAGGTGCTATGATCCACACCTTAATCGCAGCAGCTTGGGAGGCTGAGGCAGGAGGATCTTGATTTCAAAGGCAGCCTCAGCAACTTAGCAAGGCCTTCAGCAACCAGTGAGACCTAGCCTTAAAATAGTAAAAATAAAATGGGTTGGGTAACTGGCTCAGTGGTTAAATGAGCTTGGTTTCAAAATTCTTGGCACAGAAAAAGGCCATGTATAATAAAGAAGAAATACAAATAAAATAAGTACAGATGTAGGAGAAAACTTTAAAAACCAATATGAGAAAAGTCCTAAAACAGTTCTGAGCAACATAAAAATATATATGAACAAATGTAAAATACCTCTATATTTTTATTGGTGGTGACAATGATAAAACGTTATTCAGATGTCAACTTTCTCTAAAACACTGTATTTAATGTGATACATTAATTGCATCTTAATGATGTCAAAAAGATTATTTTGGAATTATAAAAGGGTGATTTTAAAACTCACATTTATAAAGAAAAAAATTTGGCACAATTTGAATACCAGAAGCAGGAAAAGATTAAAAGATTTGAACAGTTGAATTGAAAACAAACAAACATGAGCACAAAGTTGTAAGACAATAGAATATCATACGAAATAGGAAATCACCATAAGGAAATCACCCATCACCAAACTTCAGGGATTACTGGCTCACTGCCAAACTGCTTTTATCTTTTTACCTTAATACCAACTAATTCCCTCCTCTCAATATTTTGCCAAGCTACTTTACACAGAATATTCCCACTCATAGGAAGTGCAGAATTAGAAATTTTTTCTTACTTGCTATGTGAAGTATTCCCAATCTGTAATACCATACAATGAGGGAAGCAGAGAGCATATAAGAGCCATGAGTTGAATGCTCAGGAAGAGAGTCTCAGATTCTTGAGGTATCACTCTGCAGATTAGGGCTGATTTACAAATGGAAAAGGCTACCCAGTGTCACTAGAACACACCCAGAACATACACTTCTTTTTGCATCAGAGGAAATTTCCACAATTATGATATTGGAATTCCTTGCCACAAATGATTAACACTAATCTGAACTTTGGAAACAATAAAGATAATCCAAACTCTGGGGCATTTTTTAATAAAACTGGTCAGAATTTATTATATACATCAACATAAAGAAAAGAAAAAATTAGGTAATAAAATAAAATGATGGTAGGATGATTGGATAAAATAGAAACAGCATTAACATCCAATGAATAAGCACCAAAACCACAAAAGAGAGAGCTTGGAAAGACAGTCTGTGGGGGTTGGATAGTATTATTGATTGGCTATTATCATGCTGGGTATGATAAGGATAATATGCTTGCACACAAGAATGTCCTTTATACTTGGAAATATATGCAGAAATACTTGAGATTCTTGAGATTAAGTTGGCATGGTTTCTGCAATTTAACGTGTATCAATATAAACTTTGTGTGTGTTTGTCTGTACTTGTTTGTGTGTGTGTGTGTGTGTGTGTGTACATGTAGAAAGAGAAAAGGGAGATATAAAGGAGAGGATTGTTCAAAGTTTTATTCTTTCAATTTGTCTGTAATAAAAATTTAGGAGGCATGAAAGAAAATAACATATGTGTGTGTGTTTGTGTGTGCGTGCATCTCAGGAACAAATAAAAGAGGGAGGTTGAAAGAGAAAGTGGGGAAAGAAAAGAAAGAAGGAAAGAAGGCAAAGAGAGGAAGTGAAGGAGGGAAGGAGAGAGGCTGAGGAAACCAAAAAACAAATGGATCTTTTGTATGGAGTAAGAGAGTAATTAAGAAGAACTTATGCTATTGAAACAGTAACAAAGCTTTTTATATCAAGCATAATAAACAACAGAAATGGGAGAAGGGTAATAAAGAATGAAACATGCCTAAAAAAGGAAAAAAAAACAAGTGATGCAGCATGCTGAAAATAGAACTCAGAAAAGATAAAGAAATTCCCAATAAGTGTGAAATTGCCCATGAACGGAAACTCTAAGAATAAGACAAATTTAACAGGAAACAAACATCAAAGATAGAAAAAAACCTCAATAACAATTGATTGAGAATACAAAGGAAATTGGAGAAATTAGGCTAAGAAACATGTGGCCCACATTCCAAACTTCAGTATTAGAAACAAAGAGGTGGAGACTGAGCGATTTTCATAATCTCCTCCCTACTACAAAAAAGAGTGCATTAACATGTGATAGAGGTTATTTCTGAAAGTATGTACAGTACGTTGAAAAGAGAATGTGACAATTGTAAAACTGGGGGAAACAGTAAGTGTACAATAATGCAAAGTGCTGACAATGGGAATCCTGGAAAGGAGGACTAGGGACACCATAGGAGGCTGCTTCTGTGTGTGTGTGTTTGTGCTTGTGCGTGTGTGGACAGGGGAATGATGCAGAAAGTGAGTTCTGTTTCTTTCTCACCAAGGAGTCAGGAAGTGAGGAAGCACCATTGGTCCTCAAATGAAAATCCATGGTGAAAGTTTAGATGGAGAATCAGGAATGAAAACAAAACTCTTCACTTCCAGGAGGATTATGGGTCCAAAGCCAACTTATATTTTGGATTTTTGAATTGCAGAGCTTTCTGAATAGAACTAATGTTGTTTAAGCCACACTTTTGTGGAACTTTGTTGTGGCAGCACTAGGACATAAATTCAGGAAAGGTTATTCTATTTCGTAGTATTTACTTTAGAAAAATTTGAAACAGAGGTGGACTTTGGTCAGAGTTTTGGAAATCTATTGAAATTTAAAGTTTTCATGACACCATAATTCCAGACTTGTATTTCTAACATAAATACAATTTCCACTTATTGCATATCCCGTCAGTATTGAATTATATAAATTGTAAGTGAACATGATGGCTACTAATAGCAGTCTTTGAAATAAGTAAAATAAATAATGTATTTTAATATAATATATTTATATTAGTTTATATTCTAGAGATATTCTTGGATAAAATCAAATGAAGAACATTTTATAAATATGGACAAAAGTTTCACAAATACAATAAAATTGAAGCTGAGAAATACTAGATGATGGAGCATATTGTTGAAGATAAAAAAGAATGTGAAAGGATCAATATCAAATATCAAACTGAAAATAATGTTTTGATGAGAGTAGAAGGGAAAGAGATAAGATAAAGGAACACTGGCTCACCATCAATAGGATTTACTGTATTTATAATGTGCATATTTTCAAGAATTACATAAAAATGGGCTACCATTTTTTAAAACTTCCTATAAGTCACAGAAAATTCAAAGGATTAATTCCTCATGTAAGGAAAGTATTGAATGCATAGATGGAATAAACTTACACTATTAAAAAATTTAAAAATATTTGAGTATTGTTCATATAGTTTTATTTCAATATTACAGAAATAGTTCTTCAAGTAACCAGTCAAAAAGAGAAAGCAAGATATGAGATAGAATCACTTCACAGGTATCTCCATAGTAATATCATTTTTTCTAAAAGCAGTTTTATTGAGATATTATTCAAAGATTATAAAATATGTAAAATTTAAAATTCAGAAATGTACAATTCATTGGCATTTAATATGCTCAAAAGGTGGTGCAAATCACCAGGGATATTTCATTCCTGAAGGTTTTCATCATTCCCAGAAAAATCCCTAAGCCCCTTAAGTATTCACTTGACTTATTATATAATCATAATGCATATAAAGTAGCAATATGATATGCATTTTATCTTAAATCAGAATTACTCCCACATTGCTCACACCCCAGTCTCTTGATTCTTCTATATTTCACTCCTACAAATGATATAAATGTTTAGATTGTGAATTATCCAGAATTAAATGATTGGATAAGTATTATTTGGATTCCAGTGGGGGTAAACCGTATGCTACATTGTTGGTTGTTTTTCCTAAATCTCTCCCTATCCTTCCTTCCTCTCCTCTCCCCTTGCCCCCTCCGTCACAGAAGAAAACCTAGCCAGGTACTGAAGGTTAAGTTGGACACAAATTTTATACACAGCCAAAGATACTCTCAAAAAATTTAGGAAATGTAATACTATAACACCAAGGATGTTCCTTTAGGAAAATCACACAACTAGAAACAATGATATTGCAGCCTTTGAAGAAAATGGATGGCTATGGAAGAAATTATGCAGAGTGAAATAAATATTAGAGAACCGAGGGTCGAATGTCTTCACTCATCTGTGGAGACTGAAGCTAGACCCTGGCCATTGAGAAAGGAGGTCTCTTATCATGTTTTAAATCTGGATAAGGTGTAATGTCATACAGTCTATTTGTAGAGATGTTTTGGGTGGGTGGGGGGAGGGATAAGGGTGGGTAATTAGGGGAGGCTTTAGGGGGTAAATCTAATTTTCAGAATTTATGTATATATATATATATATATATATATATACATATATATAATATTATTTTGTCAGAAGCTTGTTTGATTGTTAAACAAATAAATTTCTGAATAAAATTTAAAAAATAAATAAAATCCAGGGATTAATCAAGTTAAATTTCCAAATAAATTTGTCCTTTTCTTTGCTCCCTCATAGTTGATACTAACAGAATGAAAACTGTTTCATAATTCTGCCTGTTTGCTTTCCTTTATTTTTTCCTCTTATCTCTTTCTTTTTTCCCTGACATTTCTCTATAAGATTTACTTTGCTTGTCTAAAATTGACTATCAGTTGCTTTGTGAAAATTTAAAACATATACTCTTTCAATTTACTCTGTATTCAGATCTTCCTTTCATCATGCATAGCACATTCTCCTCTTCAGTGTTTCCAATTTTGCTTCTTTCATACGTCTTTGCCACCATTAGAAGATGTGCTAGGTATCATCTCTGAGGAAGAACATTTTTTGGAGTATGTGATAAAGAGAAATTTCTTGGAATTATTTGAGTGTCCTCAACATTAACTAGGTTCATATTCTTTTGCGAAAGTGAACTTAATTTACATTGTTGTGCTTGGACTCTCATTACACATCCAGAACAGCTTAAACAATGACATGTTACTTCCATACAGTTCTAGAGGATGAAACTCTAAGGTGGAGGTGCTGATGTGATTGACTTTCGGTAAGGAATATCTTCCTGGCCTGCTGACAGCCAGTTTCTTAATGTTTTCATGTGGGGCCTTTCCTTAGTGTGTGTTCATGAACACAAAGAGAGAGTCATCTCGTCCTCATCTTATAAGGCCAACGATTTTATTGGATTAGAACACGTACCTATTACCATACATGAAAAATACTTGCTTTCTCAAAGTTCTGTTCTCCAACTACTACCACATTTGGAGATATGAGTTTATTTCGTAAAAATGGATTACATCAAAAATAAAAATTAGCATGTTCTGCTTCTAACATAGTAATGTTCTATGACTCTATTTCTGTGAATCTCTGTTTTAAATCATTATAAAAGGAGATTTCTGAAAATTTATTTACCTAAATTAAAGGACAGTTATTTCTAATGATGAAATTATTTTTGTGTACTTTTTGTTTTCTTCTTTGTGCATTTTATTTCCTTCTTTCTGCTAATTTAGTTCGTTAAAAATAGTAGTTAACATTAAGATAAATTTAAAATGTTAGTGATATAAGTGTAGGTTTTCAAGATATCACTCATGATGACATAGTTTGCTAGTACAATGTTTCATCAAAGAAGGATTTGCTGCATAAGTTATAAATTGATTTTCTTTTATATATTAGACTTTGGGAAAATATCAAAAAGGCCTTCCTCTTAGAGAACATCTAATGATTGAGACAAAATAAAACACAGTCAGTAAATAGAATAAACAAACAAAAGTTTTGATAAGTACTAAGTAAGAAGCTAGGATAGCATTTAATTGGAGCAAAATTATTGGGTGAGAAAGAGGACCAATTTAAATGAAGACAGACTATAAAATTGTCCCCATGATAACTTTGCTGAGAAGCAGATGAGTAAAAGGAGTCCTCCAGGTGGAAACAAATCCAGCTAATGATTGGAAACATATAACTTTGTCTTATACTCCAGTCCTGTGTTTTATTTCTTGTAAATTTAAAATGACAGAAACAGTGGACATCTCCAGCAGCAGCAAAATCATAAGGTCTTTCTCATATTACTGCATGACATGCATGATAGAACCACTCAGGGAGGAGGCACAGGACATTTTTCTTTAGCTAATCATTTTGATTGATGGAATGAGTCTTCAACCAAGTCAGGAACAGAATCTTGCCAATAAGGTATCTATCCAATGTTCTATCCAATGTTCAGTCATTGCCTCCCTGAAAATATTAATAAATGGCATTGAGAAGTGTAAGAGCTCAGCTTCACTTCATTCACTATCCTTGGAATGTGAAGGGTAAATGGATTTTTATTCATTCATGAAAACTCATTTATTTTATGATGAATTCTAAAATAGAGTTCTTTTTATACCTGACAGTTTTTGATGATTAGAATGTAGCTTTATTTTCTTTTTGTAGTCCTAGTCTTTCAGCAAAATACAAAAAAACAAACAAACAAACAAACAAAAAAACCCTAGAGCAGAGTTCTTGACCTTCAGAGTATGTTCCTAGGAAATGTAAAGCTCTAGAAGTGATGAGCTTAAAATAGAATTTTATCTTCTCTCAGAAATGCATTTGGCAATATTTATAAATAATAAAAGTGCTATGGTTTTACCCTAAGGACATTACTGCAAATAACAGATCTAAATAATAATCAGAGATGCACAAGAATGATGTGTCATGTTTTTGCTTGATAGAATGATCTTATTCACCAATGATATATAAACATCACATATAAACTATAATGTTTATTTTATAAGAAAATAAATCTATGTACATGTATGCATGAAAAAATACAACTAGAAAATGCATTGTAATGTCATTATAAGTTGGAAGAATTTTATGTTTTTTCTTTTTAATACGTATTTATTGCCCAAATTCCAGTAAATAGAGTTGTCATTAAACATTAAGAAATTTAAATGCTCTTCAAACAGAGTGATGTACAGTAAGATTGTAGATGTTTTAAAAAATGATATATGATTCAGAATAATAAGTCTAAACATTCTGAATAATCCCATAGTCCAGGTTAACTTGGACACCTATCATTCAATTGAGAGGAAGTAAGATGAATGAAGCCAAGTTTTGCCTACTGAGGGAAATGCTAAAAGTTTTTAATTTTCTCACAAGGAAGCAGGTGTTTGACAATAGCAAGAATGATGGAACATATTCATTTATAAAATTAGACAAAGAACTGCACTGTCAAATTTGAAAATCCAAACTCCTTATCTGTACATGTTCTTCCAAAATATTTTCCCTACTTAGGTTTAGTGTCACATCACTACAGTCTTACAAAATTTGTGTTATCTAACCAACAAATCTACAATTTTTATCTCTAAAAGATTCATTTTCATTCTTACCTTATTTTTACAATATTTTTTCAGTAATGAGAATTGAACACAGGGGTGCTTTACCACTGAATTTTATCTCTGGTCTTAATTTATTTTTCTTTTGAGACAGTGTCTTGCTCAGTTGCTTGGGATGACCTCAAACTTGTGATTGCCTTGCCACAGCTTCCCAATTAATTGAGTTTACAGGCATGTACTGCCCAGCCTAGCTTAATATTTTCTTTTCCTTATGTTGCACATAAGTTAATAATCTGAAATAAGAACTGGTATCAATAAGATAACTAAAGTCTCTCTTAAAATTTGTGTGGACTGTACCTGGACACTGCAGACTAGTTAAGGTATGTTGTACATTAACACTCTTTAAATGTTTTTGTATGAAATATGTAGCCTTTCTGTTAGTTTTAAATATCTCTTGGTAACTATGATTTTGGTACACAAATAATTAGCTTTTCTCATTGTAACAGAAAGGTAGAAGTGTCCATTTGCATAAATTTCTTTAGAAGTATCATTTCTCTCTTGGGTTTGCTACTTTTCACTCAACTCAGCTCTTAAAAAGGGAAATCAGAAGAACAGTATGTATACAGTCCTTTTCCATCTTAGGACAACATATTTTTGTTCTTATGAATTTTCAGATATTTTTGCATTCATTTATTTTTGAAATATATCACATGTAAAATACTGTGTTATTGTTTGGATATGAGGTGTCCCCCAAAAGCTCTTGTATGAGAAATATTCACAGGTAAAATGATTAGATTATGAGAGCTGTGACATAATCAGTGCATGCTAATTTGAATGAACTGATTGGGTTTTAATTGTAGACAAGTAAAGGATGGTTGAAGAAGGTGGAACCACACCCTGGAGGGATGTCCTTCCTGTGGCCTCATCCCTCTCCACCTCTCTCTGTGCTTCCGGACCCCATCAAACCCTTCCCCCATGGTGTACTACCTCATCTTCGGCCCAGAGCAATAGATTTGGGTACTATGAACTAAGAGCTCTAATATCTTGATCTTCAAATAAAATTTTTCTCCTCTAAGTTCTTCTGGTTGGGTATTTTGTTCATACTGATGCAAAAGTTGACTAAAACACTTCCCATACCACCATAACTTTGCTTTCCTGAAAAAACTGTGTTGCTGCTAACCACATGTGATCAATGGGGACTATTTATATATTCCCCATTATATATATACTATATAATATATATATTGTATAGTATAATAATGTTTTGCTCTTTTCCCAGAAACATTATGAAGATAGTATGTATCATTGCAACTAAGTGAACATAGCATTCAAGGGGCACTATGTATTAGCATGAAAGCAAGGTGAATAATTCTAGAAAAACTGAAATCATGTGAGAATTTGACATTAATTTTCATCTCTACCTCAATAAGGAGATCAAACAAACCTTTCCCTGAGAAAGGCTAAGTCCAACAAAGATTCTTTTTCATTTAAAATATGAGTTATACTGAGTCTTTTCTATGCATTTCATATGTATTAGACTCAAATTCTTAGATTGCTATATGTTGACTACTTTTGGCATTACAAAAACATCTATTTTTGTCTGCAATTTCCCAGAGACAGACCAAAAATACAAAGTTCTTATAAAAGGCCAACCTTTTTACTGGAATGGCTTACTCTCTTCTAAAGGGCTTTAAGTATAGTTAACTTCACTATAACAGGAGGTAAAATCTACACTATTTCTGTCTCAATTTTACTAAATCTCTAAGGCAACTGGTACACATTTTTATATGTAGTAAAAGGAAGAGTGAGACCACTATGAAGGACTGCAAATAAAAAGAACGAAATTTGAGTTCATTACACATATTGGAAGAATTTCACAACCATATCCAGGAGCACTGGAGACAAAAGAATTTTTAGCAGGAATTAATCTATATGTGATGTGTTTCTCAACTCACACTATAGAGTACTGTATCAGGAGTTTACTTCAAATCCAGAGAAAGTTCATTTAATGGAACCAAAGCTTTATATTTGTCTCATGGTGCTTATGAGACTCTGGTTACTATTTAAATTCCATTTCACCCTTGAGAAATCTAAAAATGGTGCTAATGCCCAGCACAAAGATTATAATAGTGAGGACAACTCCATTGTGGTTTGGATATTGAATGTCTCCTCAAAGCCTAGGTTTTAAAGTTTTGATCTCAGCCCATGACACTTTGGGGAATTAATGGGACCCTTAAGAAGTGAGGACTACTGGGAGGTCTTCAGATAATCTGGCATTCCTTGGAAGAGTGTGAGAAACATGCTCACCTGTCCAAACCCAAAGAGTGGACTGAGAGACAAAAGGTACAGAGAAAGCAAGACTTTTAATGAAGTTCTGCAAGATTCAAGATCAGGTGAGCAAGCAGAGAAAGACCAATTACTATCAGCATTTTATTCCCTAATATGCAAGGCCCCCCCACCCCAATTCGTTATTGGCTAAGTACTATGGAGTGTGTAGTCATCCTGAACATTGCCTAGGGTTTATTGTCTCCTGTTGGGCTATTCAAAGAAATGTACTTTTCTTTAGTTGTCCCCATCTCTTTATGCTCTCTATGCAGCAGGAAGGCATTTTGGGAATGAGTGCATTTTGGCCCTATGAAGTTGACCTTTTTAGGTTTGCCTCTTCACGTTCACTTCCTGTTTGTCAAGGGTCTGTGAATCTATCACATTCAGCTAATATCTGCTTGTAACCATTCGTTCTGTTGTATCTTCAGCTGATTTTCTTACATCTTCAGTAATTTTACATTAAACCTGAATACAATATTCTGAAAATGGACCACCAGACTTTCTAATTCTTACAAGGGGATGATGGAACCCCAGTTCCTTCCTCTTCCTCTCTCTTCCTGATCATGAAATAAGAAGATATTTTCCACCATGCCCTTCTGCCATGACATACTACCTCACCACAAACTCAAAACCATGATGCCAGTCAGTCATGTACAGAAGCCTCCAAAATTGTGACTCGAAATAAACCATTTGTCATTATGAATTATTTCAGGAATTATTATAGCACAGTCATGGAAGGGTGACTCAGAGCAGCCGTGACTCAGCACCACCCCAGGCTCTTATCTGCCATAATTACGCTTTGCATATATTGCAAAATAACATATTGAGAACTATTTATTCACCTATTTTCTTCCTCCCAGTAGAACTCAAGCTCTGTGAGAACCCGTGTGTCACCTGCCTTATTTGCTGCTTCATACCCACTCCTGGCTTAGAATCAGTCTTTCAGACTGTGATCCAAAACTACAGACTGATGAAATATCTGAATGTTTATTAATACGTGGTGTATTCATGGAGATGGAAACATGTTCAGAGCAGTTCCGTGGCCTGCATGTGGTCTCTGCATCTCAGCCTAGGACAAGATGGACACTACTGTGTCCACTATTTTTATTCTAGCCAATAGAAGAATGTAAACACATAGGGTTAAAATCCAGAGCTTTTATACTTGGCCCAGGAAACAGCCTTGGTGATCAGTGATCAGTATATAGAAATGATGCTTTAGGGTGAAATTACATCTTTTTTGCACATTAAGGTCCAGATTTTAGAAAATTTGGGTGACTTTGGATCCATTATGAAACCACGTGAAAGCAGAAATACTAAATGTGCCTAGTTATTCCTTTAGTTCAACATGTTGCCTTAAAGCCACTGATCTACAATGGTCACAGTCTGACCACCTGATCAACCAATGGGAGGCAGCATAACATGATCACTGCTCTAAAGAATTTTTTGTGCTTTTTCTCAAAATTCTAAATAAAGCATTATTTTCTGATTTTAATTATTATATAATGGTTTTATTTAAAATAGGAAGCCTATTGCAGCCAGGCACAGTGGCACGTGCCTGTAATCTCAGCGACTCAGGAGGCTAAGACAGGAAGATTCCGAGTTCAAAGCCAGCCTCAGCAACTTAATGAGGCTCTAACCAACTTAGCAAGACCCTGCCTCAAAATTTTATACATATATATATATATATATATATATATATATATATATATATGGCTGGGGGTGTTGCTCAGTGGTTAAGCACCCTTAGGTTCAATTCTCATTACCAAATAAATAAATAAAATAAAGAAAAGAAGCCTATTCCTATTTTTACTTAATTTAGAAATATGACCCTTCATAATATAAATTAAAAATATGTAAGGTGTATATTGATTAAACAGTTAGTGAAATACTGAGAATGAGAGAGTGCTGGTGTCTCTTATACCCGTGGCTGCATTGTGGATGGAGTAAATACCACCAGTGGATAGTCTGAGTAATGTGTTCCACACCCTATTTGTTAAGGACAGATGAGGGGTATAGTTTTTAAATGAGTACTATAGTCATCACTCACCCATTAATATGTTTCCTTCCTAAAATTAAACAGTCAAATACTAGTGGCTTTCAATAATAGTCACTAGGCTACCTTCTTTTGAGAAATTTAACTTGTTTCAGTCTTCTAAGAAAATTATTCCTTTTGTCACAACAAAGCAAAATGGAGATGAAGGAAGCAATACAGAGCACCCAGATCCTGTCACAACCTTGGAAGGAAAGTTGTTTAGTGGGACCAATCAATTGCAAGTGGTCTCCTCAACATTTGATGGCCCTTATGTATCCAGCAAGCTTCTACCTGGTCCTTGAACGCTTGTTGATGAAATGTCAAGTGTCCTCATCAGCGAGGAGAGCGGATGGGATTAGCACATCATCTGCATTGTCCCAGGGTATGTGCTGCAGGCTGAGTTTGCCTGAAATGCCACATTTTGCAAATGAAGGCTCAAGGATTTATAAAATGTGAAAATGTTCAGACCTAAGGGCAACAATAATTCAAAAAATGAGTAAAAATTTATGTACTTTGTAATGAATTTCAATATTTTGCTGAATTCAAACCATTGCATTTCTGGTCTTTGCATGTTTCTAAATAATAAGCATAATTTAAAACATAGCTATGATGCTGTACATTCTTTCTGTTGGGAACATGTACTACCAAAATTACTATTAAATAGTGTGAAGTAGTGGAATGTCTTGATTTCTTTTTCCAATAAAGTAAACTTTTTTTATGGCTAGCTAATTATATTTAAAACTTCTTGATGCTTCTCAGAAGTGTCATCTAAAATTACTTTTTCAAAATACAACATTATGTAAAATGTCAAATTTTATTTTATTTTTATTAATTCGCTTTAGTTTATGCAGGACAGTAGAATCCATTTTGACATAATTATAAAAGCATGGGATATAACTTGTTCTAATTCAGTCTCCAATACTTTCCCTTCCCCAACCCTTCCTCTACCCCTTGTTCACTTCTCTCTGCTCTACTGACCAGTGCTATTTATCCATATAAAAATCATATGGATTTAAATTTAGATTATAATCACTCACCTGGAAGACACAATATGACATTTTCTCTGCCAAAATAATCATGTTAGGATAATAAATGTAATCATAATCTATACACATTGTGTGATGCAGATTTCATTTGTAGCATAGTTTTAGATACTTTTTAAAATTAATTGTTCTTTTGTAATCTTTTTTTATCTTTTATTCCAAAGTCACATATCTTCCTAAACTAAAAATTTAATACATAAAATATTTATTATAGTTGATGATAACAATGATGATAGTGATGATAATTGTCCCCCCTTTTTTTTTCAAATCAAGTATATACTAGTTTTCCTCTTAGATAACATACTGCATGAAGAACATCTGTAGAAAATTTTAAGACAAAAACATGAAGCATATGCCTAAGTCTTCCCTGAGACCAACGGAAAATCAAGCTCTGGCACAGATCTCAGGTACCTGTGTTTTAGGTTCTCAGGTGATACTGCTACCCAGAACACTGTCCTACACTGAGCATCACCCCTACACTTTGTCACTTAACTCTGAATTTACCCAGGTTATCTCCGTTTAGCAACTCAAAAAACTGGAACATACACAACTTGCTCAGTTTCACATACCTATTGTGATATGTGAAAACAGAATTTGATACACAATATTACAATAAAAAGTTTGAGGACTGTTGTAAAATAAAGAATTGAAGAGGCTTGATATTTCCTGAATATGTATCTTTGTTTTGGGTAAACTTACTGTCCTAATAGAAGATAGAAAGATATGCAAATACATAAACGTATGAGTCTATAAGTTAGATAGGGAAGGAGACACGACGAAAGAGAAGTACAGTCTTTAATAACTTCTCTGCTAGATCCTCACATGGAAAGGCAGCTATCAGTCTGGCAGTTGTTTAGTTATCTGCTTTTGTTTGTTTATTTTTACTTCGTAATAAGTTGTATGGGAGTCAGGATTTTTCTTGAAGCCTGCTATTTTCATAAACAGCCCTAGCAGTCTCTTCTTGATTCTATGGCTAAGTGATCTTATTTTCTCAGATCCTTAGGAACGTTAAAAAATGACTGCCACACTAGGTATGGTGGCATTTGCCTGTAATTCCAGCAGCTTCAGAAGGCTGAGGCAAGAATTCAAAATCGGCCTCAGCAACCTAGTGAGGTCTTAAGCAACTTAGTGAGACACTGTGTCAAGAAAAAACAAACATACAATGAAATAAAAAACAACAACAACAACAATAAAACCTGGTGTGGGGGGTGTCGCTCAACAGTTAAGCACCCATGAGTTCAATTCCTGGTACCATCTGGAAAACAAAAAAAAATAGAACTTTCACTTCGGATGGTGAGGCAATTTTTGGTGATAAGGTTTGTTCTTATTTTAAGCTATCTGTGGTTCTGCTGAAAAAAATATTTAAACAAAGCAGGAAATGTTTATAATTGACTTAGTAATATCTTTGTTCCAATTCTGATATCACTATTTTCTTAATTGGAATATGCTCCATTATAACTACTGTCCCCATCGCACCATGGTATCAATCCATTTACCTCTTTTCTTTCCTCTGTTTTTTTTCCAGGATTCCCATTAAAATCTGCTGACCACCACCTTCTCTTTTTAGCAATCTTTGCTATGGATTCTGCTACTCTGTTCTCAGAGGCCTTTTTCCCTACATGCTTGACAATTTCTATTCCGTCACCTCAAATGTCCCCTTTGTCTCCTGTTATTTTACAGTTTCATGTGGCTTTGTCCTTGACTTATGCTTTTATTGTGCAGATAAAAGCTTATTTAGTTACTAGATTTTATATTGATTTTCAATTTATTAAAGTTACAAATTTAAAAATGAAAGTTCCTCCAGCTTTTAAAGTTCAAACTTAATAAATTTAGGTTTTATTATTAATGAATTCAGATGTCTACCAAAGAGAATTTACATGCTGAAATAAACAAGGAAAAAAAACCAAAATAACTTAAATCACTTTTGTAAATGTAGTATTCTAAACTTCAAAAGAGATCAAACAACACTATGTCAAACTTCATACTACAATAGTGCACTTAGTCAAATTTTATTGTTCTTTGCTGCTAAAAATGAATTATTAGTTTCTGTTTATCTTAAATGTTAGTGACATTTCATTTTTTAAAATATTTATATATAACTATAGATATTAAAATGCTCAGATCCAAAAGATTTATTTCAACAATATTTTAGCTAATGTAATATATACCTCAAACAAAATATAGAATATTTTCATTACCCCAGAAAGTTAACTTGTGTTAAGATGCTTTAACACTAATCAGTAATAATTAATATATGCAATAACATTACCATGATTTTGGTGTACTTTGTGAAATCTATACTTAATTATTTATAAAAATAGAAAATATTGCCCACTCTCTGAAGCAATGTTTCTTCATCCAAAATAGTTTTACCATATGGGTTAATTTGACAATGTGACACTTTTGGTTTTCATAATTAGAGGGATACTCCTGGCATCAGTGAGTAGAGACCAAATGTGCTGCTAATCATCCTACAATGCTCAAGAATGCTCTCTTATCCTAACAAAAAAAGAAAATCATCTAACCCAAAATGTCAATTTTGCTGATATAAACTGCTATAAAAGACACAGATTAACTACCACAAACTGTGTTTCCTGGGTCCATATGTTGACACTTTGCTTATCTAATAGAAACATAGCTTAAGATACATTTAAGAGCCAGATTTGTGTAGGATATTTCCATACATGTGCATGCATGTTGAATGTCCTTTAAAAGTTCATGTGTTCAAAGCTTCTTTCCCAAGATGACATTACCAGGTGGTAGTGGAACCTTTAGGAATTAGGTTCTGTTTAGTGGTCTTGATATGCCCTAAAAGGGACTATGTGATCCAGACTCTGTCTCCCCTTCTTGATTCCTACTCATGAATGAGCAGTTTAATCCACCATATGCTCCCTATCATTGTCATCTGGCATGCCTACCAGAGCCAAAAGAAATGGGCCCAACCGATCTTGGACTAGAATCTGCAAGACTATACATAATAAACTTTTTCTCTTTTTGAGTTGATTATTTCAGATATTTTGGTATAGTGATGAAAAGCTGATTAACAGAAAACCTTCAAAAGGATGCATTAGGAGCTTTCTATTGTTGGTTTATCTAAAGGGACAACTATCTCTCACCATGCACATGTTTATGTGGGATAATTCTTAGAATACATTACTAACAATGAAGCTAAATCACAATATATTATTTGGTGTTATATTTAAAATTGTATCATCTAATTCAAGTTTCACCCTTAACTTAAAAGACATCTTTATATGTTTCTCCTTGATCCTGAATGACTTTTAAATGTGTCTTTCAGGCCACAATTCCAAAGTCATTCTTATGACAGCTTATTATAATTTTCCCATAATAATTAAATGTTTACTATTTTTTAAAATCATGTATAATTTCATTCTACCTTGTGTCCCCACTTTTTCCTTGTTAGTGTTCATTTTTTTTAAGAAAAACATGTCAGAACCATATTTTCCTGTCATCCCTTAATACAATATATCCCACAGAAAATACACCAAACTCTTTATTTCTTAATTCTTCCAGCTCTCAGATGTCTCTCAAATCTATGCATATCTCTCTCAAACCTTTGGTGTTAGCTATTGCCATATGCTGAAAACTCATAACATCTCAGTATCACAGAGGAATAACATTGTGTTTTCCACATTTCTGTGGTATTTGAGTGATAGGACATGCCTTGGCTGTGTGGACTCCACTGTCCTCGCTAATTTCACTCAGGTGTATGCAAGATTAGCTGACTCATTTTAAGCATTGATGGATATCTGGGGAATCTTCTTTATTTAGGTTGGTTTAGAGCAGCTCATCTATGAAGTCTACATCACAAAAATAAACTCCCTGTGCCTTTCATGTGCTTTTATGACCAGTAGGCTTATCTTTCTCATAGTTTTAGCAGAAGCACAGATTACAACAAAAAATACACAGGATTTCTTAAGGTCCAGCTTCCAGAAATGGGTGAAGATATTTTTTTACATTATTCTATTAGTCAAAACAAATCATAGGTGAGTCCCAGGAATAGAGAAAGCAGTATTATGTCACATGGCAAAAGTTATGGACATAGAGAAGTGGATCTTCAGAGCCTTGCACTTAATCTACCTCATATGACTCTCCAGTGTTTTCCCAAATTCTCTCTAGCTTGTGACACTTTTCCTGAGCTTATTTAACACACCACATCACCCTTAGTTCCACAATCCTCTTTTCTCCCATTTCATAGAAACCCAACTTAACTTTCAATTTTTCAAAATCATCATTGTGTTTAATCTGATTTTTGTACCTGTGTTTCTGAGAATTTAAAAGTTCTTCATATCCTACCTTTATCTGCATATCCTTATTTCTTCAGGATAAATGTCACATATTTAAGGAAAGCAATGCAAACTCCTTGTTTGCTGTTATTTTTGGAATTGAGGTTTCAGGAGCTTAATTTATTTGTGAAAGCAACACTAAATTAATTATCAAACTTGGAAAATAAACCAGATCCAAACTGATCTTTGTCCTATCCTCTAAATTTAATTTCCACCATTATCAAAACAGCCCATGGTTACTATTCTTACTTGCTTTCAAACAAAAAAACACAATATTTCCTTTGAATTTTATATATCTAATTCAATATCATTTTCACATAGTATATTGGTAAGTGAGATTTTCACTGAGAAAATTATATACCTTAATCATAATTAAATGATGTTTCTAAGCTAATCAGAAGAAAAAAGCTTATGAAACAAATACAAACATCATTTCCATTAATTAGTAAAAATTTTCACAAAATTATTGAAGTGATAGAGAATTTAAGTGCCTTCAAATAGCACTCAGATGATCAATATTCATAAGTTAGCTTACAATCAACTTTATAAATTAATTTTTCACCTCAATGGTATTTGATTAATAGGAGGAAAAAGTTTTCCTATTCTCTTAGTGGAAAAAATGCAAATTGGTCAGGAGACACTGATTACTATTTAAAAATTGTTCAAGTTCAATAAGTAACACATTAATCACTCCCTTAAAGACTAATGGGTGAAAAATAGAGTTGCACTAACATCCTGGTAGCCTTTCTATGACATTGAATTCAGGAACAGGAACTCTTTCCATTGTGTGACTCAACTATCCTTTATTCTTTGGCCTCTAATATTATAAACAAGGAAGGGAGCATGGAAAACCCACCTTGACATCTTGAGGCCCATGCACATTGGCTGGAATTAGTCACATGGACTTATTCCATATAAGCAGACCATATAAGAAATGAATGATATGTATTCCAGTATTCACAAATCAGACAACTACTTGCTGAAAGCCAAAAAATATCTGGAAGATGTTGTTGGTTGTCAAAAATCAATTAGGGAATGGATATTTGCCATGCTGCTTCAAAGTTATGTAGGTATTGTTTTGTCTAAATTTCCCTAATCATTAGCTAAAGTTATTCTCTCTTGATTATTTTCTACTGCCAACAGGTGCTCAACTATTCAGTGACCACGTAAATGTTTCACTCAGATGAAGCTTGGTATAACTGTCTTGCTCACACATATACACATTTGATGAATTTGATAATGATAGCAGTTTCACAAAGCACTTTCTCTATTGGCATGCATTTCTAGGCATTTTAATTTCACTATTCACAATAAATTTATTGAATAGGTATAATTCGTTTTGCAGATGAGGAAACAAGCTCAAGAACTTAATTTACTAAAATGCTGAAGGTCCTGCTGTATGTTAAAGATGGACTAGAGATCTGAACCTGTCTTCATTTGTAAACTAAAGGCATTAATGTCTCACATGGATCTTTACTTATTAAAATTCTGAATGCAAGATGGTGTAGCAGTTGGGTTATAAGTTGTGAATTTCTCAGCAACTAGTGTAACAAATTTTTTGGAAAGTCCTGTACTCTATTTGAGGTTAAGGATATTTTGGTATACAAGATAGTTGTGGAACAAGATGAGGTACAAGATCCCCAGAAACTCCTACTATTGAATATTATTGACAAAGAACCACTTGTTTCTGAATAAAATATCTTCAGTCAATTGTGAGTTGCTAATAATAAATATACAATTAAGGTGCCACAATTCTTCATAGATATTACAATATAAGCAATAAGTTCCTTACACATTCTACCTACCCAAGTAAATGACATCTTCTAATTCCCTCAAATATAGGCATATTATCTATCATAATTTCTTATATGTGAAAAATTAGTATTGCTAACAGTGTTACTGAACAGGTATGAGGTTCTGGAGCAGGGGCTTAATTAGGGAAGCATGGACAGAAAACAGCCGACCTAAACTTGTTAAGTGACTACAGAGGTTGACTTTTCTAGATATAATGCTGTTATGGTGATTAAATTAAACACAATAACAAAACTCCGGACAATCCAGAATGAGCACACTTTCCATGCATTCTGAGCAAACATCACCCAGAACACACAATGAGCTCCCCCTCTCTGAAGACAGGTCATGGTTTCCCTCTCTGGCTCTCTTGCTCTCACTCTTTCTCTGCATAATAGCTGCAATGGCTTTGAGATCTCTTACAACCTTCTGTAAGCATCAAATATAATTCTGAAAAATCTTTTTATTTCTTCCTTAATAAAATCAGAATTTACTGTATTTAAGTATTCATTATTTACTTTCAGTTAATACAGCAGTGTAAGGTTTGTATACATATTTAATTCTCATGGAGAGAAATATCTATAGATTCTTATACATATCTAAATGTAAATCAAACTAAAGACTTTCTCATTCTTTCACATGGGACTCTCTCAAAGACTCAACACTGGGCTAGTTATGTGATGAACCTAAAGAGAGTGAGACACCCAACTTTGCTTACCATAATTAAATGAGTTCTTTTTTAATTATTAAGTAGAATGGTTTATGTTATGCTTAGTGCCTCTGTTACATTGTTATATAGATATTTGCACATTAACAAAAAGATAAACACCAGAACTCAAAATCATTTTACCAACATGACATATGAGGAAATAATTTAAATATACATTTTATAGGGTAATTAGATTTTTTTATTTTAATGGCTAACTTTAGTTTTATTTTTTTATTTGTTCAACACAGTCTTATATATTGCAGGATATTGTTGATACATATTCACGCATACATGAATATTGACAAAAAGTAAATTAAGGACAATCCTAGTCCAGGATCATCCCCTCTACATCCATTCCCTGATCTTATGTCTCTTCTGTAATATCCCCATGCTTTAGATAGAAATGAGCATGTATATGTATATTAATTTGTGAAATTTCTGAGTTTCTCTGCGTGCCTATGTATACTTTGGCTTCTCATGGGAGTCAAGTATTCCCAGCTCTCTTGATAGCCCCCCTTTGTTCTACTTACCCTCCCTCCCTTCTAACCCCATCTTCATAGTTATGGTTCCTTCAGCTTATGTGAAATTTCAACTTTGGTGGGTTTATTAATTAAACTAGGCTAACTTTCATCTTTCATCCTATCTTAGGTTTTACTCTAACTTCCACATATCAGAGAAAACATTCTGATTTTTTTTTAAGGTAGAGGGACAGTGAGTAAGAGAGAGAGAGAAAGACAGAATCAATTTTATTTAATTTTTCAGGTGACTTTCATTGCTCAGACACTGTGTTGCGTACGTGTTGCTGGGGTTGAACCCGTGTACTTGCGCATGCTAGGCCAACTTCATAACCACCAGGTGACTGCTCCAGCCCCAACATTTGGCTCTTAAATCTGTTTTTGAGATATATCACACAGCGTGATTATTTCCATTTCCATCCATTTAGCTGCAAATGTGATATCATTTTAATAGAAGATTAGAACCCCACTGTATGGATGTATGTACTCCACAGTATTTGAATCCATTCATCCAGTGAGGAACATCTCTGCTGGTTCCATAGTTCAGCTATTGTAAATTGAGTTATTATAAACATTGATGTAGTTTTGTCTCTGTAGTATGCCAATTCTAGCTTTCTGTTAAAATACGTAAGAGTGGGATAGCTGGGTCATATGTTTGTTCTATCCCTAATTTTTTGAGGAGTCTCCACAATGCTTTCCAGAGTGGATTTAGAAGTTTTCAGTCCCATCAATGGCATGTTAGTGTTCTTTTCTCCCAACAACCACTCCAGCATGTATTATTATTCATATTCTTTATTTTTGCAACTCTGATTAGAGTAAGGTAGAATCTCAATGAGGTTTTGATTTGCATTTCTCTAAGCACTCGTGATGTAGGGCATTTTCTCATATTTTTATTGGCTTTTTGCATTTCCTCTTTTGAGAAGTTTCTGTTTAGTTCCCAATCCCATTCACTGATTGGGTTTTTTGTGTTTTGGTGGGAAGTGTTTTGAGTTCTTTGTATATTCTGGATGTTAGTATCCTGTCAGGGACATAACACACAATCAGTTTCTTCCATTCTGTAAATTCTCTCTCTCTTGAGACTCTTGAATAATTATTAGCTCTGCAGATGCTTTTCAGTTTAATGGTGAAAGTTGCTGGTTTAATTTCTAATTAGAATTTTTGTGTTGGTTGAGAGATAAGGATCTAATATTAATTGTTTGCATATGGCTGTCCATTTTGTGCAGCACCCATTGTTGAACAGGCCATCTTTCCTCCATGTTATATTTTGGCCTGCTTTGTCAAATATCAGATGGTCAAAGACTTGAGGGTTTGTCTCAGTGTCTTCTATTCTCTTCCATGGTTTTAATGTCTGTTTTGATAACAATGCCATGCTGTTTTTGTTACTATAGGACTACAGTATAATTTCAGGTCAGGTATTGTAGCACCTCCTGTTTTATATTTCTTACTTAGTAATGTTTTGGCTATTCTAGGTTTTTTTTAATTCTGAATGACTTTGATTATTGCTTTTTCTATATCCATGAAGAATGTCATTGGTATCTTGATGGGGATTGCTTTGAAACTGTTCAGGGCTTTTCACAAAATGACCATTTTAATTATATTGATTCTGCCTAACCAAGGACATGGAAAGTTTCTCCATCATCTAAGATCTTCTTCAAATTCTTTTTTTAATGTTCAGTAGTTTTCATTAGAGGTCTTTTATATCCTTTGTTAGATTAATGACCAAGTACTTTACTCTTTTTGAGGTTATTGTGAAAGGGGTGATTTCCTGATTTCTTCTTTGGCAGAATTGCTGTTGGAATATAGGAAAGCTATTGATCCATGAGGATTGATCTTGTAACCAGTAACTTTTATAAATTCATTTATAAGCTCTAGAAATCTTCTAATAGAGCTTTCTGCACATTCTATGTATAGGAGCATGTCATTTGCAAATAGAGATAGCTTGAATTTCTCTTATCCTATTCGAATTCCTTTGATTTCCTTCTCTTGTCTAATAGCCCTGGATAGAGTTTTGAGATCTGTATTGAATAATAATTGTGAGAGTGGACAGCATTGTCTTGTAGCCAAATTTAGTGCAAATGGTTTTAGTCTTTCTCCATTAAGTATAATACTGGCTATGAGTTTGTCATAAATGGCTCTTACAAAATTAAAGTATGTTCCTTTGATCCCTATCTATACAGAGTTCTGAGCATAAATTAGTGTTGAATTTTATCAAAGGCCTTTTCTCACCAATTGAGATAATTATATGGTTTTGTCTTTAATTTTGTTTAAGTAGTGAATCACATTTATTGAGTTGGATATGTTGAACCAGCCCTGGATTCCTGGAATGAAGCCCACTTGATTGTGCTGTATTTATTATGTTTTTTTTATGTGTTTTTGGATGTGGTGGCTAGAATTTTATTAAGCATTTTTGCAGCTATGTTCATCAGTATAATTGGTCTGTAGTTTTCTTGATGTGTCTTTGTTGGGTTTGGTATTAGGGTAATGTTTGCCTCAGGAAATAATTTGCAGGGTTCCGTCCTTTTCAATTTCATGGAATGGCTTACTATGGAGAGATATTATTTCTTTTGTAAAAATCTGGTAGAACTCTGCTGAGGATCCATCAGGTCCTGCACTTTTGATTTTTGGAAGGCCTTTGATTCCATTTCCAATTTTGTTAATTGAGATTAATTTGATTATATATTCAATATCCACCTGTTTTAATTTGGGAATGTCATATATGGCTATATATTTGACCATTTATTCCAGATTAAAAACTTGGAAGAGTATAGTTTTTTTAAAATAGGATCTGCAAATTGTCTGGATTTCAGTTGAGTCAGTGGTGATGTCTCCATTTTCTTCTTTGATTTTATTGATTTGCTTCATTTCATCCTTCCTTTTGGTGAGGTTGGCTAGAAGGCTGTCAATTTTATTTATTTTTTTCAAAGAAACAACTATTTTGCTGATTCTTTGTATTTTTTTTTTTGTTGTTGTTCTCAATTTCACTGATTTTGGCTCTGTTCTTAGTTATTTCCTGCCTTCTGTTGGATTTGGGATTGTATTATTCCTCTTTTTCTAGGAGGTTGAGTTGGAGCACAAGTTTATTGATTTGGGCTCTCTCCTGATATCCGTTAAAAGCACTCAGTGCTATAAACTTACCTTTTAAGAATGCTTTCATAGTTTCCCAGAGATTTTGACATGTTGGGTCATCATTTTCATTTTTTTTCCTAGAATTTCTTGATTTCTGTCCTCATTTCATCTTTGATCCTCTTCATTTAAGAGGGTATTATTCAATCTACATGTATTTGTGTACTTTCTGTTGTTTTTCTTGCTGTTATTTGCTAAGATCATACTGTTGTGGTCTGAAAGAACACATGGAATTTTATAAACTTTTTTTGTATTTGCTAAGATTTTCTTTGTCGTCTATGATAGGATCTATTTTGGAAAAAGATAGATGTGCTTTGAGAAGAAGGTAAACTCAGCCAGTTTGGATGGAATATTCTGCAAATATCGCTTAAATCCAATTGATGATAGAGTCATTTAGGATAAAGATATCTTTATTGGTTTTTGCTTTTATAATCTGTCTATTGTTCATATTAGTGTATTAAAGTCCTCCAGCACTACTGTATTGAAGTTAATAAGTGGTTTAATGTCATTGAGTACTTTCTCCATATATTTAGAAGGGTTGTAGTTGGAAGCATAATTGTTAACTATTGTTATATCACCATGATGTTCTATTCCATTTACTGAGATGTGGTGACCTTCTTTATCTCTTCTGACTAATTTTTTATCAAAATTAACTTTGTGAAAAGTATTGCAAACTAGCTGGCATTCTTGGGCCATAGGCTTGGTAGGTTTTTCTTGCCAATCTTTCACCTTCAATCTCTGTCTATTTTGTTTGTAAGATGTGTCTCCTGTAATCAGAATATTGTTGCATTTTGTTTTTTGATCCAGTCTGCTAATCTGTGTCTGTTGTTTATGGCATTAAATCTTTTCAGATTCAGTGTTAGAATAGATATATGATTTTGATTCCCTGACATTGTGACCTTTGATGTATTTTGTTCCATCTTGGATATATGAGATTTGCAGGGCATACTATTTTTGATTGTCAATTGTTTTCTTTCAATATTTGAAAAATATTGTCCCATGCTCTCCTTGCCTTTATTATCTGAGCTGATAAATCCTTAATGGTTTGCTTCTGAATGTGATTTGGTGTTAGTCTTTTACTGATTTTAATATTTTTCCCTTAACTTCTTTGTTATTCATTTTGTATATGATGTGTCTTGTTGAGTTTCTCATTTGGTTAGGTCTATTTGTTGTTCTATAGGCCTCTTAAATTTGAATTCTGGAGCAATTCTGATATGGAAGAAATTTTCTTTGGATATTTCATTGAGAAGTTTCTTTATGCTGTTTGTTTGTTTTTCTATGTTCTCCCCTATCCCAATTGCTCTCAGGTTGTTTCCTTTGATCTCATCCCATACTTCTTGGAGGTTCTGATCAAGCTCATTAAGTTTGTTTTCTTGTCTATCCCCCTTGAATTCAAGATTACTCAACTGGCCATCATTATCTGATGTTCTTCCTTCAAGGGCTGAAGTCTTATTTTCTACTCTGTTTATTTTGATATTAATATCTTTCATTGAGCTTTAAATTTGGTTGACTTTGTTTTTCAATTCTAAGAGCTCTGCTATGTCTCCTTTCAGAATCTCTAGTTCTTTATTAAAGTGGTTTCTCAGCTCCTGCAATTGCTCTCTATTTCCTAAGTCTTCCTTTAATTATTTGATTGCTTTAATAATCATATCATTGATACTTTTTTCTGGGTTTTTATCTAGAATCCTATCCACGTACTCCTTGGCTGGGGAGTTATGGATTTGTGGGGGAGAATTTCCTCCCCTTTTCTTCATTTTCAGTGGTGACTTTGTGTCCTCTTTGGTTATTATACTTTAGGGATTTGTTGATGAGTTGTGGTGGTTTTGACTCTTTGATAACTTGGTTTGGGTGCAATTTGAGAAGTTGAGGTTAACAGCAGGCTCCCCAACCTAATCGTTAATTACTGATCTTTTTGATTTCTTATACCTCACAAGATAAAGTAAAAGAGACAATATGAGCAGCCAATGGTTACAATGAACAGCATTATCCTGGTTACTTTGTTCCTTCTCTGTTACCATGTTAGTTGCCACCTTTGAGCAGAAGGCAGGATTAGTAACTATCTTTGGTTACAATGTTTTTAGCCATTAGACTATAACTGGATTAAAAGCAACCAAGCATTATCAAATTTGACATTCACTTCAGATTAACACCCTTAATAAGGATAAATAGACAATATGATCAGTTCACACATATAATAAACAGTGTTGAACTGGTTAATCTGTTCCTTTTGTAGTTGATGCACTATTAGTTATCACCTATGGAAGGAAAGATGTGATTAGCAATTATTTCCAGATGGTGCACATAGCTGTTAAGGTTACAGACATCTCAGCATACTGAGATAGGAAGGTAGACAGTCTTGTGATTATGAAGCCAGAGCAGAGAGAGTGTAGATATGTTGTAAGAATATTCTGATTACCAAAACTTAAAAAAAATCAAAAACAAACAAACAAACAAAATAGAAAAAAGCAAGGAAAAAAAAAGGAGAGAGAGAAAGGGAGAGACTGGGAGATTGATGTAAAGAGGAGTGGTGATAATTAGAAGAATAGAGTCTGGCTATTGCTGGAGAATAGAAATCTGTGGGTAACAGAGAAGTGAACTTCTAGGGGCTATACAGCCCTAGCCTCAGGTGGTGTGGCATGTACTTGTATTTACATTAAAGCAAGAGTTCATGGGAAAGGTAGGAAATAAATAAGTTGAAAGAAGAAACAAGTCCACAACCACAAAACTTACTATAAACTTACACATATACATATATTTTTTTTTAAATTTAAACTCTGATGTATGGACTTGAATCAGCCCTGATGGTCACCAGTAAAATCTAACCAATTATCCTGGATTGTTGTCTGAGAATCTGGCAGCTTGCAACTTGGGACTGGGAGGGGAAGAGTTTGTTGTCAGGCAATTCTTTCACTGCCTGATCCAATTATTTCTGGTTTATCTGCAGGCTACCCTGGCTCTAGGCTCCCATCTCTCATTTGTCTGAATTTTCCCTGGGGTCATACACGGATCTGGGAGATGGTAATGAGGTTCTGAAACAAAGATCTGACAGTCTCTGCTTTGACAAGGGGATCAGACTGAGTTGATCAGAGTTTCCCCTGTATTGATTGAGGGGCAATGGCTGTATCTGTGACCAGCTGGGTCTGAATAAGTTCCTCTTTTTCCACCTTCTACACCCAAGTGTCTGAGTCACTGATCTCCTACTGACCGAAACTGTGTTCAGCAAAATCTTTGCCAATAAACATATCTTGCATGAAGGTAACTTCTTTTTAAGAGTTTCTTCTTTTCAAATCAAGTAGAGAGTTCGGGCACAATTTCCATGCAGTCCACCATTTTCTACTGCCTAGGGTAATTAGATTTTTTAAATTAAGTTCTGTCTTACTTTCAGCAAACAAATGGCAATATTTATTACATAAATGTCACAGAAAAGGCCTGCTACAGTACTGTTAATGTCATAGTAGTCTCTGTGTAGACTACTATAGCAAATTGTAATTTCCTTGCAAAATGCAACCAAGGTTGTATTATAAGAATGCTATGAGTTTTATGTGATTCTCTCAGACAAAGGACCCTAGAAGTTTAAAAATGGGCTAATTTTAATGATAGTTTTTCAACTGTTGATAAATTAGATTATTTATCCCATTCCTTCCTTAGCTCTAGTTTTCTCATCTGAATTTTCAGATATGAATAGTTCTTGATATTGTGGAACTTTCTGTGCTAGGCCTTCCTTTAATAATATAGAAGCCATTAACCAGTAGTCTGTGAACATTCCGGTGGGAGAATAATTTAGAGTCTACTTCAAGAGAAACATAAATGTCTGAAATGGTAGGCAAACATTCCTAAGATTCTATAATTTTATTTCTGCCGATAGCATTTATTCACTCATTTACCACAAAGACAATGTAGGTAGAAATATGGATATTAAAGGTCATTCTAGTGAATTTCAAACAAAAATGAGGAAGAGCTTTTTAGAAAATGAAGGAAAGTCTATACATATTACATCATGGCAAAGGACTTGTGTCAATTTATTTCAAGCATTTTGTGCAAGGTAAAGTAGCAAATATTTGCTCAACATTTAAATAAGCTGATTTCTATTCAAGGTGTGTAAAAAATAGTTTGGTGTATCCTTGGTATTTAGAGTAAATGTGAAAGGAAATTTTAAATTGAAGGATTTAAAAGATTTGAAAGAATTTAAACATTTAAAAATTATAAGCTCATCTATATTTCAATAAAATAAGAAGATAATACTGAGGATGGTTTCATTAAAGAGACTATCTTTGATGTTAACCAATTATTTTAGAAGAAGCCAAAAATATATATGAGATTGTACCAGTAGAGATGCTGCCAGCTTCAAACAAGGCAGCAGAATACTTTCAATTTGGACCAAAGGGATAGGGCTATCCATGTTAAATGTGGTTTGCTCTTTAAGAAAAGGCAAGGATGACCTTGAAATTGGTTAAGAGATCATCAGGACTGTTCCTCCTACCATCAGTTCTGGAGAACAGGCTGCCCATACCTTGGTTTAAAAAAGCTACCACTGACATCACTGGGGGTCCAAGAGGCCTGTGTTATGCCTCCTGGAGTCTTAGGGTGGAACTCCAGTCCAGCAGAAATGCTGGAGCAGCAGGATAAATTGGTATATTGGCACCCAAATTATTCTCAAGTCTTTAGACCTAGTAGAAGTTTCCTTGCTTGAGAACCTCTCCCCTTCCTTCTTTAGATGCCTTTCTTTCAGATTGGGAAAATCCTATTTTATCCTCCCCCCCCCAACACCCTACATGTTTTGGATGCAACCAACTTATCTGCTTCTGTGGTTCACAGAGGAGAGAGATTGCCTCAGGTTGAGTTGTACTTTAGACAAGATTAGACTTTGGACTTCAGACAACGGTATAGACAGTGAAATGAGTTAAGAATTTGGAGGCTATTCAGATGAAATGAATATATTTTACATTCAAAATGTCATGAATTTCGGGAGGCCAAAACTGAACACATGTACTGAATATTTGTCCCTTCCACCAAATTCATGTATTAAAGCCTTAACCCCCTTATATGCAAACTTGGAGATGGAACTTTTAAGGAAGTAATTTAGTTTAAATGAGGTCATAAGGGCTTTGCTTTAATCATATACCATTAGGTACTTAGAAGAACTGAACCAAGCTGTCTACCCCCACCCTCTCTGAATGAATTCAGGAAAAAGGCCAGGTGATGATAAAACACCTGTCTACAAAGCAGAATGAGATCCCTTACCATAAATAACTCCCCACAGACCTTCATTGCAACTTCCAGAACTGAGAAATAAATTTCTCTTTCTCCAGTCCACCAGTATATAGATTTTGTTATGGCAGCCTAAACAGTCTAATGAAGTTGATTGGATAAGAAAAGGTTAAAACTAAATGTAGACAAGAGTTATAAGCATAACCAAGTCTATGTAATAGTATTATAAATTATTTGGATGCAGCCCATGTCTCAAAATTTCTTGTACACTTTGATGTCTAAGTGACTGAAATTTCATGATGAACAATTCATTTATTTGGACTCGTTTGCTTTTCCAAAAACTAGAGATATAGTCAGGTCTCTGTATTTCCTCTAGGTGAGGAGATTGGAAGGCTATTGTGAGAGCTTGGAAAAGAACACATAAATTGTGTTTGAGATTAACTGAAGGAATTTTCACCCATTTTATCACATGCCTTCTCTTATGCTGTAGAGAGGCATTCTGAAAAATGAAGATGTAGAGTATCATTTTATTTGCCATTATAGTGCAACTTACTCTACTGCCAATAGTTTGAATGTGACATAACTATATTTTGAAGTGATAACTCAAGCTAGCCTTCAGAAATGTAATTACACAGCTGCATGTCAACAAAGATTAATATAGTCCTGCATTCCCAATGTAAACACACACACACCCCTCACCATCACCACTGTCATAATCGTCACACATAAACAAATAACCTTGACTTTGTCTCTTTTAAAGTGTACATGTGTGTGTGTGTTTTTTGAGAAAATGGAGGATCCAGATTATCTATTCCCTGACAAAAATAATAATTTGGCATTTCTCAAAATAAAGATAATTTTGATAAATACTTATAAAATAATAAATATGTTTACATGATCTGTCATCCATCATCATTTCATCTATTTTGGGGGTAAATAGAAATAATCTAATTCTAAATGGATTGATAAAATGGTAAAAGAATGATTTTTGGCTTGGATTACACAAGCAAAAAAATATACACCATAATTTTTACTGGTGTGACTGTTATGCTGTTTAGCAGAAATATACTGCAATTATAACAAACCATAGAGATTAAATAAATTTATAATTCAGTCAAAATCCAAAGTAGAAATTTATCAAGTTTAAAAACAGATATATAGATCATTTCTGGAAAAGTTCATATTAAAATGATAGGTCATTTGAAATACAACATAAATAATTCAAATATTAAATAAAGGAAAACTGAAATATTTAGTATGTCCAAATGAAAAGTTTCCTTTTCTGCACAGAAAGATTGATCTGGGAAACTCTGGCAATTTCTGGACCCCTGGTGCTCTGCTTCTTCCCCTTCTAGAAGGTGCCATTTTTAACACACAATATTCTAAAGGCATGGAGAAAGATGAAAGAAATCATGAAATCTCCCTCTGTGATGTGTTTCTGCATCATTAGAGTAAAATTTTCCCCAGATGAAGAGATGAATTTAGTCATTGATTGACAGCTCTTAAAGATGGTGCTTTTATTCTAAAACAATCTCCTCCTAGAGCACCAGAGTCACTACTGAATCCATCTTATTACAATATATGACAGGCAAAATCCATTTCTTGGTTCTTCTATTTCAAAAGACATGAAGAAATCTGACTGAAACACTGCATGATAATGCTTCATGAACTCACAGTTATTAGCAATATCATCAGGAGAACAAAGTCACCATAGAATTGATAGCTGTGAAAGAAAATTCCTCTGAAATCCAGGATAGAAAAGAAACATTCATGAAAGTAAATGTAGCACAGAGACTCGACATTCTGAAGTATTTTCATGGCTTTGTGTTTTAAGGATTTTTTTCAACCACTTTGGAAAAAGAAGCAATTACATTTTGGTGATGTTAAAAACTTTCAATGTAATTTCATTCAATCATTCTAAACTACACTTCATCCAGTACTTTAACTTCTTTTTTGCCGCTAGCTTTTGTCCTCTCTATGTTATACATAATATTTTAAGTTGTACCAGAGTTAAATTGAGATTTTTATGCTAAAAGAAAACTTAAATTAATACATCTCAAATTGGAAGTATATGAGATTTCTGTGTATTACCTTTGCAAATTCTGATTTAGCAGGACTAGGATGGGGCCAAGAATCTGTATTTTGAATTGATCCTTTCCCATCAAGTGTTTGGAAACATTGGCTTATGGGGAACACATGTAGAGACATCATTTTACAGCCAACAAGAGAATGACTGATGTTTTTCTTAGGAAATGTACACTGAAGTTTCAGGGAAAAGGTGCATACCCTTCAAATTATTCTCACATGTTTCAGAGAATGAAGGATGGATAAACGGCTTGTGAATTTCCATAAAATTAACATGGAAATTCAGAGTGTTAATTTGTAAATGTGCCTTAAGTTAAAATTATATCATAAATTCAGTAAGCGCTGTTGGAATAAGGTTCATAACCACTATAAGAAGGAGACCAGAACAAAATTTTGCAAATCATATAGTGTTTTAGAATTATACAGTGGGACCTGAATAGGGGTTGCTACCATGAGGAAAACTAAGAAGAAAATATACATTAAATGATCACGTGTATGTGTGTGCATATGCATATGCACATTCTGGTTTGGATAAGTGTTCCCCAAAAGTCCGCATGTTAAAGACTTTGTTCTCAGTCCATGGTGCTATTGAGAGGTATTTAAATCAAGACGTTGAGACTGGTCAGAGGCCTCTGTTTACTGGGCCATGCCCTTGAAAGGAGTGAAAGGACTCTAGACTGTTCCTCTTTCTCTCTTTCATTCAGGTCACGAGGTGGAGATTTCCTTGAATACACTCCCACCATCATATGTAGCCTTACTCAGGCCCACAAACACCAAGTCAACTAGCCATGGCTGAAACCTCTAAAATTGTGTTGCAAAATAGTTTTTTCCTCTTTTTATGTTGTTACCTCAAGTATTTTGTTACAGCAATTGAAAGCTGACTAACACACTGTGCGTATGTGTGTGTGCATGCGTGTTTTTGCTCACAGTACAATGCATCTTTGGGTGTGGGATTGTCCTATACATTACACATAAATACATTCATATCCATATATAATAATGCAATCTTCAAAAATCTATTAGGTTTCTGTTACGCCTTTTTCAGGTAAGGAAATAAATTCATCATTTTAAAATAGCTTCATGCATATTTAAATAAATATGTATTTTTTAACATCTGTATGTCTTAGCCTATTTAAGCTGCTATAACAAACTACCAAGTTTGGTGGATTACAGTTTATTTCTGCCAACAGATTTTAATATAAGCACCCACTCCTCATAAATAATGCTTTCTTGCTATATCCTCATATTTTCAGAAGGGCAAGCAAGAGATTTTGACACTCTTTATAAAGCACTAATACCAATTATGAGGATTCTGCCTTCAGGACCTAGTCACCTCCCAAGGCCCCATCTCATGATATACCAACTGGTATAACTTACCTTGTAAGTTTTTGAGGGATACAACATTCATAAGTGAGCAAATATCATTTCTGGATTCTATATGTAAGTTAAAAAACAAGGCAATGAAGAAGATAAAGGATCCTAGATTTAGAAAGGCAGTAGCATAAAGAAACCAGATTTCAATGTCTGGTCATAAACACGCGAGACTTACAGAGAGGTGAAGCTATTAATATCAATAGACCTATTTAAAAAGTTGATTTTTGTAATAATCAATTTTATACATTTCACTAATATAATAAAATTATTACCATGTCTAGAAATATATGCTACATGGTTACAAAAAACAAATAGGATTGTAATGAAGCAGATATAAATGCAGAGTGAAAAATAAAGAGAAGGAATTGAAGAGGCTCAGAGGTAGAGTGCTTGCTTAGAATGTTCAAGAATCCAGGTTTGATCCCCAGCACCACACATACAATTAAGTGGAGGGAAACAAAAATCAGAAGAAAAATAAAAAGAAATTATGAAAAGTGAGAAATTGCATTTGGACTGAGTGGTGAATTGAATTTGTATAGTCAAAAGACAGTACAAAAACTTATAACGTCCGGATTAAATTTAATTTTTAGAGTAATTTACTATGTTTTAAATGTACTTTTGAAGATCTCAGAATATACAATGACAGATATTTTGAATGCAAACTGTAAGGTTTCTTGTGGATTAAGATCTAACTCTGAGAAAATAATCTAGGATCTAAAAATAACTTTATATTTAACTGTTTTGGCCCACGAGTACAACAACATAGGTACAATGGTATCAATTCAACAACTTAAAATTGTATAAATATGTAGTTTTGATTTCTTGATTAAAACCAGTGATTCCATGATGATTTTTATAAGAATTTCAAATGAAAACATGAAAGACTTCTGGCAAATACTGAGAGAAAACGAAACTCCATAGTGTTCTTGAAATCAGATTTTTTTTATTATTTGGCAGGGTGTCACAATCTAGTCCAAGACAATGAAAGGCAAGTAAGAAAAGAGACTGAATCTTTATCAAATATAGATGAAAGATAAGAAATTAATTCAGAGTTTTATGCTAAATTGCAGTGAACATTATGAATTTTGCTTACTCAAATCAATATAAACATCCATATTTCAGTAGATATGCTTATTGTTTCTGGAAGTCACATTAACTACCTTAATTGCGCATTACAATAGCAATAACTCCATTTTTAATACTTGACATATACCAGGCAATGACGTAAGGTCTTTACAGGTATTACATTCAAACCTCATAGCATCCCAAATAAAATAGATTTGTCATTACCATTTTAAACATAAAAATCTGAGATTGATTAAGGTTGCTTAATGCATACTGAAGAACACAGCTGGGAGCAGCCCAGCTGAATTTTTACTTCTGGCAGTGTAACAGCAATGACAATGAGTCACTGAAGCCTCCTGCTGTAGGGAGAGCAGCACAAACTGTACCCCAGACCTAGTATATATGAGGTCCTAGTATATATGCCACGTCTCATCTAGTGTTTCTTATATGTATACACTCACATTTAGAAAATAGACTCCATTGATCTTCAAGCTGAAAGAATTTGAAGAATCTAAGGAAATAATTGCCTGGAATCTCATTAGTCACAATTTCATAAAGTTATCAGCATTGTTACAAATTCAAACACAGGGGGACCCTTCCTTATTCCCCTCCCCAAATAATGCTTATGAAATCTAGTGTCTGAGCCCCAAGTTTTACTTATACTAATGTGCAGAAGCAATCTTTTTAAAACTACATTATTTTTATCATTATTAAATTGTGTGTGTGTGTGTGTGTGTGTGTGTGTGTATTTCTTCCAATATTGGGTGTAATAGTTCATTTTATTTGTCAGCTGGGACTGAGTCACAGTGCCTAGTTATGTGTTCAAACATTCTATGATGATGTTTCCAATAAGATTAGCATTTAAATTTGTAGAAATTGAGTAAAGCAGATCACCCTCCAGAACGTGAATGAACTTCACCAAATCAATTGATTAAATAAAAGGCTGAAGTCTCCCCAACAAAAAGAAATTATTTGACTGCTGGTCTTCAGAACTCAACTACAACGTCAGACCTTTCTGGGTCTCCCAACAATCTTTGAACTGTAATCCTGTCCTAAGTCTGCTAACTTCCCTCATTGGATTTTGGATTCACCAAATATCCACAATTGCATAAGACAATTCCTTGAAGTAAATCTCTCTTTCTCTGTCTCTCTCATTCTTTCTCTCTCTACACACACCCAGACACATAGACACACACACACACACACATCACTCATTGTAGTAACAGCAGGCCTTCTTTTTTAATATTTCTGTTTATTTCCTCCTGGGAGAATTATAAGGTTTCTTGTTTCCTTTCATTCCTCCTCCCAAATCCTTCTGTCATAGATTTGGGGTGGAGGAGGACTGCAATTTAGTTCAATCACTTTGGAAAGTAGAATGGAGATCCTTCAATAAGCTAGCAATGGAACTATCCTATGACCCTGCTATCTCACTCCTTTGTATTTATGCAAAATAATTAAAACAGCATACTATGGTGATACAGGCACATTAATGCTTATAGCATCACAATTTAAATTAGCCAAGTTATAGAACCGGCTCAGGTGCCTGTCAACAGATGAATAGATAAAATTTTTTAAAAATTGCATATATACACAATGGAGTTTAATTTAGTCATAAAGAAAAATGAAATTATGGCATTTGTCACTAAAGGAGTTTAACTGGTGAACAACATGCTAAGTGAAATAAGCCAGACTCATAAAATCAAGGTCAAATAGTTTCTCTCATATATAGAAGCCAGATCAAATTAAGGGGGCGGAAACATGGAGGGGGAAATCTTATGAAAGTAGAAGAGAGATCAGTGGAGTAGAGGAAGGGGATTGAGGGAGGCAGAGAAAGGATGGGAAAAGGGAGGAAAAGTGCAATGAAATTGACCAAACTATCCTAGGTACATATATGAATACACCTCAGTGAGGTTCACATTTATGTGTACCTATAAAGCACTGATTAAGCAAAATCCTATAACTAAATAGAATGCCAGTGGATTAGAGGAAAGGAAACAGAATGAGGGTGGATGGAAGGGAAAAGGGAAGTATTGGGGACTGAATTCAAGCAAATATGCTTGCATGTTTATATTATAGCAATATTATGTTTAGCTATAAAAACTAATAAAAAATAAACTCTATTAACAAAAATCACTTCAAAGTAAATAAAATTTAGGAAATAAAAACTAATTGAAAATGTTCTCTACCTCTCCTGTAATCTGGGTATAAAATTATAGTAATGTTCATGAATAAGTTGAGAAGTTAGTTATTAAATATAGTAAAATTGTTATTCTACGTAAAGGTTGAAAAAAGAAGGAAAGAAAAATGGGCAAATTGAAAAAAAGAAAGAGAAAATAAAAGACAAAAAAGAATAATTATCCGTAGATAAAAAATAATAAAACAGGGTGGGGATGAAACAGGCAATGCAAAAGGGAAAAGAGAGACTAAGAGAAGTAAGTGCAAACCTAAGCTGCGGAAGCAAGGATGGAAACAATGATTCAAGTTTATGCTTTAAAACATTAGAAGAAATCTATAAATGGGGTGAGAGCTGCAGTACTGAACAATAGGGCAACATCTACCAATGCAATACAAAAAGTAGTATCTATAAGATTGTTAGGGAATGGAGAGATGTGAATGGTGGAAACACAAGTTTAAAAGAATAATTCTATAAAATGGGCTCACTGTGCTGACCTCACACATGCTTTCTTTTTTTAAGAAGCAATTTTCTTGTAGCTCTGTCTGGCCTAAAGGGACAAACTATGTCACATTCCTCAGCAAACTACCTATCGTCTACAGGAGAAACGCAGGTCAGAAATAATGTCCATAAGAGGATCCCAATTTACCCAAAGGAGGAGACTTTTGTGACCCTTTTCATAGACCAGATCTCAAAATTCAGGGAGATAAGGATAATTCCTCCTAATCATAATTTGTAAGAATTTATAGTTAAATATCCAATTAGAACTAGTTCACATGGGACAAGGTGACCTAGAATTGCCAAGACGGTGAGGACTTACTTGAATATTTAATGTCAGCTTGCTGTCTGTCAAAAGTCAAAAGGTGGACCTGGATCGGACTGTCTATAAACTTTTCTGGGACTCCCAAAAAACTGGAGTGCAGGAAAGGAACATTACATCCCTCCTGTCTGAGAGAACTCATTTTGTCCCTTGAAAGTGTCCCCTTTCCTGTTTCCTATCCCTTCAATGAACTCTTCCCTGTTACTCTAAGCAACACGTCTGCAAACTTTCTAACATGATTATAAGAATCAAGGTTTGTTCATGTTGTCTCAGGTTCCTGGAAGGTTCCAACTCTGTACTGAGATCAAAATTGACACTAGAGTAGTTACGATTATTCATACTGAAGTGGGAAGATTTATTATTGAGTTTCCCTAATTTGGGATTCCATCATGATTTAGAACCTTTACAAGATGACTACCACTCCTTGGCTTTACCTGTAAGATTCCTTGAATTCCCTGGTGTGATAAAGGTGACCACACCAGCTCACCTTTGATAAAATTCTAGGAGGCCCCTCCCATCTTTGGTGTGCCCAGCTCTCTGTTGAGTTAGAAGAGATGATTCCCTATTGTCTGTAACTTAACAGCCAGGCTATTCCCCATCAGGGGTGCAGTCATGAGTGCCCTCTTGAGAGCAGCTCTGTGCACCCAGCACTGCCAAATAAAAAGTGGACTTCTTTATGTAAATTTCGGAGCGTGCAGAGTGCAGCTATCTAAGGTAGAGGTATTGCAGTCTATTTGATGTGGTGCTGAATGGCCTGTGGGATGTGTGTTTCTGAGAACCATCTGCAATGCTCAGGTTGCCAGTCAGTAGACTTATGTCTGGGCACACTGGGTGGTATGAGGTACCTGTGGCTGCTCCTCTGTAAACCTCTTTGTGGGTGTACACTGTTATGTATGCATGATAGGCTCTGCTGACTGCTTGGAGTTATCCTCAGGAATCGCTGCCTTTGTGTCTGTGCTTTGAATATCATTCTGAATGAGAACTAAGTTAACTGGCAACTCTGGGACTTGAAGCTGTGGGTCCTTCTAGAGGAACTGAGACACAGAAACTATTTCTCTGGTTGCTATGGTTTTCTTGCCTGCTGATGCTTGTTAGTCATCCCAAAGGCCCAAATCTGCATTCTTGGGGGATACTGCATCTGATGGTTGTTTCTGTTGGGTCCAGGAGACACAGGGTGCAGGGCCTAGAGCTGTCATTAACTACTGTGGGGACACTGAGCACCTTTTCCCCTCTGTCGGGATTTCCGTGCTGCGGTGTTATCTAAGCACTTGATGTCTGCAACTGTGAGCCCATAAGCACAACCTTCCTGCGGGAGTCTGTGACACAGAAGTCTCCATCATGGCTGCTGCAGGTCACAAGGGATTTTATCTGACACTGTAATGGAGTTAGAGTGTCAGTTGGCCCATTTTTGCCTAAACTCCTATGGAGGCTGTGTGGAGCACTAGGTTTGGTTTAGTACTCCCCAAGGGTGATTTATTGTCAATCATTCATTTCTGTGATGGTGGGTAGGGGACTCTGGTGTCATTCAGCTAGTAGGGATGCCTTTGCAAGTTACTTCTAGGGATTACTAAGACAACTTGTTTCAAAGGCATTTCCTCTGGTTTTATTTATTACTATCTGTAGTTGGGTAGGAACTGTATTGATTTAATTTCTTCTAAAAGGACTAGCTGCATGTGAACTCTACAGAATGGTTGCCCTGCCCTGCACAGCTTTCAACACAGAATTCAGGCTAAGTACTGTGATCTCCTTCACTGTGCTTTCTGCTCCTGTCTGATCAGTTTTTCTTTCCAACTGTTATTAAGGAAGTAAGCTTACAAGCTTTCCCGCTCCCTCTTCATTTTTTGTTATCCTTCTCCCACATCCCCAGAGTGGTCAGGATTCAGGATCAAGGAATTCTGTCTTATTTTCTGCTATGATTGCTACATTATAAGTCCTAACCTATCCAATGTTGAGTTTGAGAGTGATTGCTGTCACCCACCTCTGGTCAGGTATTCTTTTACCCACTGCTTCATTTCTGAGCTATGGAGGATTTAAGGCTTGATGCCTAGATCCACTCCACCATTGTTTTATCTTTTTTGCAGCTGTGACCAAATGACTCAACAAGAACAATTTTAGAGGAGAAAAGGTTTACTTGGGGGCTCATATTTTCAGAGATCTCAGTCCATAGACAGCTGACTCTTTTCCTCTGAGTTTGAATTGAGACAGAACATATCGCAGAAAGATATGGTAGAAAAAAGCAGCTCAAGACTTCACACAAGAAGGGGAGAGAGGTGGAGGGATAGAGAGAGAAGAAAGTGCTGCACTCAACAAGGACAAAATATATACCCCAAAGTCACGCTCACCAGGGACCCACCTTCTCCAGCCACACCCTACCTGTCTACAGTTAACATCAAGTTAATCCCTATTGGTATTAATGCCCTGATTAGGTTAGATCTTTTTTAATAACCAAATCATTTCATCTCTAAAAAACTTTCTTGCATTGTTTCACACATGAGCTTTTTGGGGGCACATCACATCTAAACCATAACAACCATCTTTCTATCTTCTCAATTTTGTTATTTTCTTAATTGACAAAAATATTTGTATCATGCTTAAGCATGATGTTTAAATACATGTAAACTGATAACATCAGGCTAATTAAAATTTTACCACCTAACAAACATTTCTTTGTGTTGGAAATATTAACATCCATGATTTTAGCAATTTTGAAATACATTTTAAAATGTTATTGGCTACAGTCACTGTATTGTTTAATTGCATGCTTTATGCTTCCCATTTAACTGAAACTGTACCCTTTACTATGATCTCCCTTTTCCTTTCTGGGAGCCACCATTCTAATCTGCATTTCTATGAGTTTAATTGTTTTAGATTTCACATATAAGTGAAATCACGTGGTATTTGTTTTCCTGTGTCTGGCATACTTCACTTAGTATAGTGTTCTCTAGAGTTATCTAGTTTGTCACAAATGGCAGATTTTCCATCTTTTGAATACTGAACCATATTTCATTGTGTAGTCCATCTCCTATATTATATGTTTATAATTCATATATTCAAACATATATATATATACACTATTTTTATTCATTAATTCAATGACAGGCAATTCAAATTTATCCATATCTTTCCTGTCATGAACAGTGCTGAATTGAACACAGTAGTACAGACAGCATTTCATTATGCTAATTTCATTTACTTGGAATGTGTATCCAAAAGTGGGATAGCAAGATTTATGGTAATTGCTTTATGTTTTTTGAGAGAATTCCATACTCTTTTCAAAGAAGACTATAGAAATATACATTATCATCAACAGCATCCCCCCTTTTCCTGATTTTTCCAAACACCTCTCATTCTGATAGCTGTGAAGTAATACCTTACTGTGGTTTTAATTTGTATTTTTCTGATAGCAATTTTGAAGTTTTTTCCTATAACTTTGTCATTTGTAGTGTTTTCTGAGAATTGTTTTTTCAGATCCTTTGCCCATTATTAAATGTTACTTATTGTTATTATTAATAACCTGTTTTTTGTTCAATTAGTATATAGTATGAGATAAAGGTACAATTTCATTCTTCCACATCTGAATAACCAGTTTTTCCAACAGCTTTTATTGAAGAGCAATATTGTCTCTATTGTGCATTGTTTGGTGATTTTGATGAATATAAATGACTACATATGTGTAATTTTATTTCTGGTCTTTCTATTCTTTTTTTTTTTTTTTGGTCTATGTTTCTGTTTTTATTTCAGTACCTATTTTGATTTATATAACTTTATAATATTTTGAAATCAGGAAAAGTGATATCTCTAACTTTGAACTTTGCTTAATATCCATTAAGCATTTGGGTTCCTTTGTGTTTTAATATTAATTTTATAATTGCACTTTTTATTTATATAAAAACCATCATTGGAATTTTGGTAAGGATTGCATTAAATATGTAGGTCATTTGCGTTAGTATGAACAATATGAATTCCTCAAGTCCATGATCATGATAAATCTTTTCATTTATTTTGTATTCTCCAATTTTTTCAACAATATCTTAGCGTATTTTTGTTTACAGATATATCATCTCTTTACATTTACTCCTAATTATTTGTTTGCTTCTTTGTTTAATGTTATTGTAAGTGAGAATGTATTCTTATTTTCTTTTTCAGATAACTTTAATATAAAGAAAAGCTGCCAAGTTTGTAATTTTGTATCCTTCAACTTTATCATCTTTGTTTATCATATGTTTTGATATATAGGACTTTATAACTATAGGATCATGTCATCAGTAGAGATAGAGATAATTTCACTTCTTCCTTAACTATTTGTATATTTTAATTTCTTTACAAAACTTATTTTTTTCCTAATTGCTCTGACTAGGACTTCCACTTCTGTGTTTAATAGAAGTGGTGAAAGTGGGCATTTTTCTTTTATACCTGGTCATAGAGGAAAAGTCTGCAACTTTTTACTATTGAGTATGATTTTAACTAATATCTCGATAACATGGCATTAATTATGTTGAAAAATATTTCTTTATCTTATTTTTGCTGAAAGTTTTTGTTATGAAAGAATGTTGAATTTTATCAAATACTTTTTCTACATCTATTAAGATGATTATATGCTGTTCCTCCTTTGTCCTGTTAATATGATGAGTCAAAATTATTGGTTTGCATTTGTTGAACCTTCCTTGCTACATAGGGATAAATCTCACTTGAACATGGTCAATGATATTTTTAATGTGTCATTGAATTTGGTTTGCTTGAATTCTGTGGAAGACTTTTGCATTTGCATTTACCAGGTATATTGTCTTTTCCAAAACTTACGTTTCAATTTATGTTGTATTCATCTGCTCATGATTTCTCACTCGCCATTTCTTCGCCTGCAGAACTGTAGACTTGATGCTACTTTCATGCACTACCATACGTTTTCAGCAGGTTTCAACCTTAATCCTAACTATACAGCTGCTTCTGTTAAAATCTTGAGACATAAGAGACAACAACCCTTCAGGCAGCCCTTAAAAGGCAAAAATTAATGCATTGGATATCTACTGCTTCCTCCCAGCTGGGGAAGGAGCTGGAAATTTGGGAATTTTTTCTTGATCAATCTGTGCTCTGCTAGGTGGAGGAAGAAGTAGGGATAAAATTAAATAAACTTCATCTGATTCAGGTTATACAATTATGTGGATTCTGTAATCCCTTAACTTATATAACTTCTGATGTTTTTACAATAGTATTTTTGTTCCTATACTGCTATTAATATTATCTCAATGGGGGAATGACAGCCTGGAGCTTCTTCATTGTACTATCTAGTTAACTTTGCTCTGTATAAGTCATTGATTGGTGTCTGTGCACTCATAATTCCTAAATTATGAAAAAAATAATTCTTCAGATTAAGGATTCTTAGCCTGAATCCGTTATTCTTGAAGATAGTCTTCATTTCAAATTAGAACCTTGATCCTTACTTTTCTTTCATAAATAAATATTTCTCTAGAGAAAGTGATTCTACAGTAATTTTTCTTTATAAATGGCTCATTTTCCTGGCTACTTAAACAATTTCACTCTTAGTTTTATACTGTTTAAGTTAATTAGTATAAATCCTAATGTTTTCAGAAGAGATCCATGACAAAAATATGCAATTCAATATTCATTGTCAAGATTTTTTTTTAATATCAGGAAATTTTCTCTAAATATTTTTTTGTTTTTCCAGAAGAACCATAGATATAGACTCAGATGGCAGTTTTTTTCTTTTCTTTCTTTCTTTTTTTTTTTTTTTTTTTTTTTTTTTTTGCAAGGTGATCCCAGAAAGCACAGACAAGGGAGTAAAGAAGATGAATTTGTGAACTGAGAAAGTACAATAAAGTGTGTGTTAACAAATACTTTACCATTGTTAACAATTGGGGCTTAGACCTATGCAAGCTTCAATGGAACCATAAAAAATAGAAGGATGAAAGGACTGATGTGTTTTATTCAAATCTAGGTTTCTTTGATTCAGGCTTGCTCCTAGAGCTATTAAGTTTTCAGAAATTGTAGGTGGTACTATCAAGTGGCTGAGTAAATCCCAAAGAAAGCTCCTGATACCTCGAGATAGATGCAGATCAAGTCAATCTGTTTAACACTATGTACTGAGAATTGTTCATTGTTCTGCAGAAAACTCAGAAATGGGTCAAGGAGGAATGTAGTAGCCACATCAATTGTGCATGTTGTGGTCTAAACTTTTCCCACAGAGTAGCCATAGTAAATTCAGATTAAATGGAACATTTAACCTTAATCTTTGAAAAAAACACACTTTAATTCACACTGAACCTGAAATTGTGGAGAGAGTAAAATATATTCTCCACAAGTGTTTTTGTATGTGATAGCAAGGCCGATTCTGTCCCTATCCAGTGATTCTCAAATCAAAGTAATCCAGGAGAACCCAAACTCAATTAATAAACTTAGTTTCAACATACATTCTGCATTGTAAATGATAGTATTACACCCACAAAATGGGGCATCAAGAAGATGCCTTCAGTAAGCCTTTAATACATTATGCATTTCACTGGGACAGCTACTTCTTGAAATGAAAGTGGATTCCCCTATCATATACTGTTGTTCATGCCTCTACCTTCATTAAATAAACTCATCTTCCCAAAATAATGTTAGTTACATTTTTTTATCAGTAAATGACAATATCTGCAAGCTCTTTTATTTTTTAAAAAAGAGAGGACAGTGAGAGATCGAGAGAGACACAATCAATTTTGATTTAGTTTTTCAGACGGCTTTTATTGCTCTGACAGTTTTATAAGTGCGTGCTGGGGTTTAAACCTATGTATTTGCGCCTGCTAGGCAAGCGCCATAACCACCAAGCCACCGCTCCAGCCCCTCTGCAAGTTCTTTAATAGTAAGTTGGTAGAGGCACTGTTGAGAATGGAGGTAAAGCCATGTTCAGATTAAGAATCAGAGTTTGGACCAACATGCCTCTTCCCCCAAGATTTAAAAAGTGTGATATATTCAAAATCTCATGCAGCATTTTTTTGTCTCTTTGAGGTATACTACCATATTTAAGTCACTAATATGTATCTTGATATATATATCTTGATGGGATTTGTTTGGGCAGCATTTTAGTTAATCAGTACAGCTCATCCTTAGATCCACCATGATGAGGAAAGGTCTGTATTGTTGAACTCACAAGGAAGAGATATTAACATTCCTTGACTTTGAATTCATTGTGAGCATTCTGTGAACATTTTCTTAATAATTTCTCTGCACTAGTGATTTTTCAGGGCATTGCTGTGACTAACATACTGAGATCCTTGCACTTTGTGTGTCTGCCATATGTCCATCCACATGCCTCAGATAACTTTTGTCTGATATTTAGTTTTCTCATTCCAAACATTTTACCAATAAGTCAAGCCATGAATGAATACTATTGAGTCCCCCTTTATCTATCTGCAGCTCATATAATTTTGCCTTCACACACATTGTTTAAAGCTGGTGTGCTGAGGCTGGGGCAGTGCCTCAGTTGTTATTGCACTTGCCTGCCATGCATGAGGAGGCAGGGTCAAACCCCAGTATCAAGTATGCAACTAAATGTCAGAACAACAAAGGCCACATGAAAAACTAAATAATACTCTCTCTTTCTTTCTCTCTCTCTCTCACTGTCCCTCTCTCTTAAAAAAAATTTTTTAAAAACTGGTATGCCACTTAAAAGTTGCACACGAGAGAATATCCCCTGATAGCTATTCTTCAAGGCCACGCATGAATTGGATTTAGTGTTGCAAGACTCTTCTTCAAGGATTTTCACCTTTCCCTTTATTTAATGGGCCCAGAGTCTGAGAAATGTTTCAGAACTGGAAATGGGCCAAAGATCATATAATCTTTATTAAAGAGGTTGAGTACATTGTGCTACTTGCCAGCTACTGGTCTCCTTTTTTATATAAATCAAGCAATATCCTCACTGAATCACCCAATGAACACCATGTTCTATTACCTATACCCCAAAGTCGCTGCATTTCCATGTGCCCTGGATCATATCACAACCCTCATACCCATGACTTTTTTCTACATTGTTTGTAGGAAATGATGTCTCTCCCCACCCAAAAAAAAAAAAAAAAAAAAAGAGTGTTTTTTGATACTTTGACTTATCTCCACTGCTTTGCTGAACATAGGACTTCTGTTGTCAGGTCTATTCATCAAGATAGTCTCTCAAGCTGTTATATGCAAGTTTGTTGTCCAGCGAGTCCTTACCTTAAGGAAACATATGTGAATGGACACCTGATGAGATTTGCAAATTCTAGGCCATGTATTTGCTCTCCTTTATGACTTTCAATTTATTTTTATTATTGTTCCAATGTATCTCCTTACTGATGGATGATGCCATACCTCTGTATTTGTCCCAGTTTTTAGAAGAGTCCTTGGAACTTTGGATTAAGCCTCACATCTCTGTAGTACCTGTGTGTTTGCTGGTTCTGTCTGAGATCATACCATTTACTTTTGTACACTTCCTCTTTTGTAGATCTTCCCAGTTGCAGCAGGTTATGGTGGATATTAAATATTTTTGAAGTCTACAAATTGTAGATGCCTGTTACTTCAGCCAAATTTGTCTGTACAACCCTCTACTGCTACATTCACCCCTTATTTGTACAACTTTATAATGATATCTTAAAGAAGAAAAGAAAAAAATACTGTACTATATCATCTTACTTATATAAGAATGCCCACATTAGGACCATACAAAACAGAGAACCAGAATCTCTTTGCTGGAGAAGAAATCTTACTATGTAGAATTCAAAATTTGAGACTTCAGAGGTGAGTGAGAAAATAACTTACAATAATAACTCACTCATGTATTAGACATGAAACCTCATAGTTTAGATATGTTTGCTTGGGCTTATTTAAATGACATTATAAGCATTATGGGTTTCACTATGTAGATCTATTGTGCAGCTCTTGGGATAAGTCAACTTATCAGCTTCACTCAGCTATCAGTTTGAACCCACGTACAATTAGTTCCAAATGTATTGATTTTCCCCAGTTTCTTTAGCACCCTCTTGTATATAATGGTGAGAATACCACTCGGAAGTTCCTGAGGTCTCAAAGACAGACAGAAGTTGGATATTTTCTGAATCTTAATGAAGGAAATGCTCAGGTATGTAAGCTCTATTTGAGGTCAAATGAGTGTGCATGTCCCAGAATCATGATGACAATTTAATATCATGATTGTTTTTGCATTTGACAGTATACAAAAGTTTCACATATTTAGAATAAATCATAAACTACAGCATACCAATTATAAAAGTATTCAATATTAAATTATATGTCCAGATTCAAAATTTTAATAACACAATTTTAATGTTTCTAAGTAGTCGCATAGGTGGAAATACTCGTTTTTTGCCCATCAGTGTAATATTAAGGCAGCCTATTTATGCATGTGAAATCTGTATATTAGTATTTAATATCACTATTTTATACTCCTGTGAATTTCCTGTTCATCATTTTCATTTCTGTATTTGAATCTGAAATCTTTAGTAAAGAAGGTGTGTTTTACAATATGCATTTCATTTTGATCATTTTCTGGGCTGGCATTTGCTGAATATCCTAGTTGGGAGATTTAAAAAGCTTTTTTTTTTGCTGTGCTCTGGTTGATATGTTGGTGCTAATCATGGCAGCTTTTTTTTCTTTACCTCTACTATGTTAGACTTCAAAGCTATTATCAGTAATATTTTCACTTTTCCATTCTTAAGTTTTCAAATGCTATCAGAGATCATCAGAGCTCAGATATGAATTAAGTTAAAGAACATTTACTCATTCAATATCATGATCTATTAATTCCTGTCCTATCTAATATTTCTACCTCATTTGGAGGATTAGAGACTCAATTTAAGCAAGGCATTGCTTTTTAGTTATTGGACTGGAAATAAGGCTTACATTAAAGAGACTTTTCTTTCATTTTTGGAAAGGTTATGCTACAAGTGATAATTCAAAATCGGGTACTTCTGATATCATTGGATTAGTAAGTAAGTAGGTGAAAAAGAGGCAATAGTCACTAGATTGCTTGAATAGGTATGTGTGGGAGATGACAAGAAAAGTGGGTAATAAAAAGGATGACTAGAAAAAGCTAAATCCGTATATAAGTGAAGGGGACAGAAAGACAGAAAACATGAAAAAGAGACAAAGAAAAGATATTAATGAATGTTTTGTTTGGCACAGACAGTTAATTCTTTGTTATCTATGAAATGCACATCAATGGGTTTAATAAACTGTAAGTAAAAAATATTCAGGAAATTTTTTTGCATCTTTACTTAACATATGCAGATCTTTTTCTTATGCTGTTCCCTAATGATACTAACAATTACTTACATGGTGTTTATATTGAATTGGTTCCTGTTAGCAATCTAGAAGTTTTTTAAAGTATACAGGAAGATATTCATAGGTTACATGCAAGTATTATGTCCTTTACATAAGGCACTTGAGCATCCATAGATTTTGTTATCAATGGAGAATTCTAAAACCAGTCTTCCATGGACACCAAAGAATGACTGACCATTCAAATATCCCTTATTATCCAAGTTTATAAAATAATTCCAAGAGTGATTTAATGCTATTACTGTATAAGCCACTAGTTTCTGTGAATATTCACCAAGCCCTTCTTATACCTATAAATGTCTGTCCTCTACACTATTCCTCTCACCCATGATTTTTCTCAGATGGAGGCTAAAGTCACCTTGTCTTCCTTCCAGCATAATGGGCATCTGTTGTGCTACTCTCCACTCAGTGAAGGGTTATCTCCATACAACAAAACAGGGCTCTGTATAGAGGCTGGAAATGGGAGAAGGCCAAATTTCAAAGCCAAATACTTGCACCATTAGGCAAATGTTTTTAAGGAACTAAAGAAAAGGGTATTCTGTGGAATCAAATTTGGTTTTCCTGGCAAAAGTTTTAGCAGCCCTGAAGAAAGAGGAAGTAAGCAAGATGGGGAAAGACACATTGAACAATTGAGGCAGTGTCTGAAGAATCAAGATGGGAAACTCACTTTATATTGGTACGTGCAAGAGGTAAGATCAGGGGTAATACCAGGCCCAGCAGTTACATAAAGAAAAATAGAAGTTGCTTTAACATTGGAAATGAGAGTTCAAGAATGGGCAGAGTGTAAGGGAATAGGGTGAGACAAAAAATAGAGGAAGATAACAAAGGGTCCAGAAAACAATGGTGACAGCAGATACTTACATCATGCTACAGCATCCACTTAATTAAGAATGAAATATCTCAGCAGCTGCTTCTTCCTGCCTTCCACTCACCTCAATATTGCTGCTAGATTTTAGCGAACTTAGGCTAAGAGTGCCCTATTAGACATTTTCTCCAATTCTATGTTGTGGAAGCACATATTTTTAAGCAAAAGAAGATTGTCAAATGAGGATCATTTCAGGGCCATTGTCCTGGCAAACAAGGCTCAGAGAACTATCTTTGGAAATACCTAAGCATTTTGTTTTGTTTTAAGATAATAAGGCATTTGGTCTGCAGTGACCACTCATACCATATTTGGGATTCTCTAACTGCCTGCCTGGCCTCACAGGAGTAAGACCTTAAAAGAGTTTGACAGCTTGAATGCCTAGGACTTCATGACTAATAAATACTATCTTGAACAAGCTGAAAGCAAATTTGTTAAGTGTGGAAAGTGGTCAGCATTTCAAGCATGCAAGCTTCTATGGCCAGAGCTCCAGGGAAAGCAAAATATTAACCTGTCTGTGCAATGGAGGGAGTCATGAATATTTTACAAACTAATGTTACTGTATAAATAAATGTCATCAAATTGAATTGAAACAGAGGTAATAAATGTGAGGCAGAAGATTGTGTTTACAGAATTTTAAACTTTCTTCTATGAATTAAACAAAATCTTTCCACCTTACAGAGCAGGGCATCAGCATAATCAGAGAAGAAATTGTTAAATAAGTACAACAAACACTGACTTTCCAGGCACATTTTATTCTGTTGTGGAGATAAGGCTACCTTTGAGAGATAGCATTTATTCCTGCCTAGGATTTCACCAATACTGTTTTATAAATCTCAAATGTTTCAGAAAGAACAATAGGCAAGAGTGAATACGCTTAGGCCACCTCAAAACAGCTGCTGCCCTATCCCCATTAATGCCTAATGGTGAAATCTAGATAAAGGGCATAGGAAGCAAGCATTGAGAGGGAAGAAAGAAATGGGTAACCAAGGTTGCATCTATGAACCATGACAGACAGATGACTATGGAGTTGAGGATATTCATCTGATGCAGATTTTTAGCATTTATGTACTGAAGAAAGTCATGCAAGCCTTTCCTTATGATCCTCAGACAATACTATAGCCCCTTCCCACCCTTGTTCTTGAGGACCCTCACATGTCATGGAAAGAGAGTTAAATGTGGGTAACATTCTCCCAGCATAAGAATGTAATACTGCTTGTGCTCACACACTAAAGATTAAAGCAGTGAATATCAGTCTTTCAATATGTTCTTTAACTAAGTCCTTGTGAATCTTTTCCTATTCTCAATTTTCCAAAACTTTGATATCTTTTTCTACTTCGTTTTTTTCTATTTATATATTTCTTTATTGTTATATATTTCTAGATGCATGATATTTCTATCAATAAAAGACCAAAAGTTTGAGCCTAAAGAAGTTATAGAAATAATTTAGAACACTTCACATACAGAATATGAGTTGTCTCCAAACATATACAACCTTTTCTAGAACCTGTGACTATTCTAGGTTACATTGCAAAGAGGAAATGAGATTGTGGAGGAAATTAATATTTCTAATCAACTGACCTTAAAATGGGGTTCTCTCCTTGGTTGTCCAGGTGGACCTAAAGGATGCATAAGGCTCATTAAAAGTGGAAAAGAGAATTACAATAAATTTTCAGAAGTAGAGGAATGTAGCCATGTTCTAAGGAGAGCAGGCAAACTCCAAAGATTACAAAAAACAAAAGAAAATAATGTTCTGCTAGTCCATGAACTTCATCCAGGGAAATCCAGACTTCTGATCTGTAGAATTATAAGAAACTGATTTTATTTTTAAGCCACTAAATGTGTACTAATTAGGAATAGAAAACTAAAAATATAGGATCATGATGTACAGAAAGCTTAGAACTATTTTGATTTCACTAAGTTAGAAGATTGACTGACAAAGTCTGTATGTGAGGGAGCTATTGATTTTGTGTAGCAATGGCTAGCCAGGAGCTGACTCATGGCTGGCTAAAAGATCTGTGAACATCACATCTACTCCTTTCTTTGTCATAAGGCAACTTGTGTTCTCTTTTCCAGCACAATTCCAATATACAATGAGATACCTTTGTATAGTTACGATTAGAATGGATTTCTATGATGATTGAGAGAATATGCATAGATTTATATCATGAAAATTTATATTAAAAAGTTTATAATTAGTTATCCAATATTATAAATATAATAGTTACATTTTTGCTAGCACAATATATAAATAATGTATATTTGTTACATTTTATATAGCATAAAATATATAATTATAATTATTTAATAAATAGCCAAGAAACTTTGCAGAGATGGCATATTCTCTGCCTTGGAGGAAAACAAGACTACACCACAGGAAAGTAAATATCCCATTGTAAGCTTAAAACAATACTTTTAGAGGAATGATATATTTCTTTCTGCTGAATATATTTTTAGTACTTTTATGACTGAATAATAGTTATTTCATAAAGATATTTTTAAAAAACATGATAAAAAATGTGGTCTGGGCAATAATTCATGGCAGTACACCATCATGAATTTAACACTATTAGGACAATTGTTTTGTGCTTTTTATTTTTAGCCTATCACAAATCTCTATATACTTCATTTTTTAATCTAACAACTCATATTAAGTAGATAAAGCTATGAAAAAAGAATACACATAAAGCTTCAATTTCATGATGTGATTCTATGATAATAAACCTTCCTAGTCAGTATTCAAAGCAAAGTAAAAGAAGGAATCTGGGTATATTTCTGGAAGTCTTTGCAATCAGAATGAAAACAGAGAAGAAATCTTTGAAGAGTGATACCTGTGAATTTAATTATTGGATATATCTTCAAGTACTTCAGACAAGCATTATTAATTTCCCATAATATTTGAATAGCTCAATAATTTGTATGTACTTGATAATTTTAAGAACTCAAAGTTTTCACAACTGAACTCATTAAGGCTAAGAACTGTACTTTTGGGGAAAAACATTTACGTTTGTATGAGTGTGCCACATATATCAATTGGTGAAAAGTGTTTTGGAGAATTTCTTATACTTTACTGTGTATCATTACATGAACTGAATGTTCTCTGAAGCAGATGGAAATTACCTTAATTCTGCTACTTAAAGGTAATCGAGGTCTATATTGTGATGCATATTTTACATGGTTAGAGTTCATACTGCCATTGTTACTATATCTTAACTTAATTAATCATAATTGTTTTATAGATATTTGATTTGTTTTCTTTCAAAAAACAGTTTTTGCAAATAATGATATAAAAAGCCACACATAGATAAATGTTTGTCATTGCTAAGAGTTTTGCTTATGACTGATTTGCACTCCTCAGAGAAAATGTATAATTTTCAAATATTAAGCTATTGACTAGAAATTGTTATATGCATGTTCGCATACCTGTAGATCAATGAACATTTAAAATATTACCATTGATTTCCCCTTCACTATGTGTGTGTGTGTGTGAATTGTTACTCATTAATTTGTACATTCTTTTATTGTGAGTTTTTGCTCTTCATTTGAAATTTTAACATTAATGTTTATCACAATTATTTTCTAAAGAACCAAATATGCCTGTATCTTGTTGTTTTTTAGAATGTGTAACTTAACATTATATGTGTACAGATTTCAAATAAAATAACTGAGATTTTAACCTTTTCTGTTCATTTTTCTTTCCATTTCCCTGTGTGTATGTGTGTGTGCGCACGCGCGTGTGCACCCAAATAGAGTGACAAAGAGAGATGGAATTTTCATAGAGTTCAAAATAAGATACACTCTAATGTCTAGATAATTAAGCTTTCCTGGGCATTGTGCTATATTTGGGGACCTTTAAACCCACTTTACATTTTAAGTTATTCAGATATTAGATTTATATAGATATAATCCTGTCTCTTGGATTATGTACTGCCTCTCCTTGTCAATATTTCCTTTATTGTTCAAGTATTTACTCTACAAAACAGATTTTTCAATCACTTTGTCCAGAACAGGGTAAAATATGCTATTGAGAGTTTAGTTGAAAAAGTAACATATAAATAGAAATTTAAGGAGCATTGACATGTTTGAAATAGTGATGCTTTCCACGAAGTATAACATGTCTATCCATTCAATTTTTTCAGTCCTTTGCCAAGTTCTACAATACTGTTTTAAAATTCTGTAAAGAATTCTACTTTGAATGAACAAAAACAAATCTATTCAGTACAAGAAATATCTTTCTATATTCAGTGCCATGTGCTTACTTATTCAGATATTCTGTCTCTTGCAGAATTCACTATGGGTGATCTCTGGGGCTCCACCATGGTCAGACAACTGATCTCACATTCTGAGGCTCTGCTGGTTGCTTGTCCCCTTCTGCATGTGGGTTGTAATCTGAACAATTGCTCCTGTTGATGCCAATAATTGCCAACCTCCTGAACTAGCTTGGTGATACTGCTGAAGAGACCTATCCCATGATCAGCCTCCACAGGACTGTTCAGCTTCGGTTGGCCATGTTCTACAGCAACTAGAGCCAGAGGTTGTTGCCTCCTTTTCCTCCTGAAAGAGGATTCCCACAGGAAAGGTAATGAGTGTCATTGATTTATAACACAAGATCCCAATGGGGAATGGTTAGGTTAGAAACACAGGTCCTTCAGAAAGCCATGGAATCCAGAGTCACGAAAAGCAGGATAGCTGGCCTTCAGTTTGGCTGCTTGTTTTAGACTCCCTCTTGTCCTTCACATTCTGGCTTGTGAGTATCATAGCCTTTCTCAGTGGATCAGAGTTCAAGTTCTACTTATATTTCTTGTCAAAAACCTCTGAGTTTCCTGCCCCAGGAGCAACCACTCTTAGTTCATGTTCTATCAGCGATATTATTGGCAACATAATCATCTGTAGGAGCTTTCATATAAATTTTATAAAAACAGATTTTTGTTCATGTATATTAGCTTGCATTACTTACTGTTTGATATTTTGTTATTTCATGAAAATATATAGTTATAAGATGTAATAACTTATGTGTCCACTTCTTTTTTTTTTTTAAGAAAGAGGGACAGTGAGAGAGAGAATCAATTTTATTTAGTTTTTCATGTGACTTTCCTTGTTCGGACACTGCATTGAATACATGGTGTTGGGGTTCAAACATGAGTCCTTGCACATGCCAGGCAAGCATGCAACTGCTGAGCCACTGCTCCAGTGCCAACACTTCTAAACTCCTAAGTATTATTCCTTTATATAAATATACTTATTTAATAATTGCATATTAATAAACATGAGATTTCTCATTCTTTACTACTGTAAAAAAAGAATTATCTTTAGGGATCTATGATTTTGACACTTAAATCCCTATTGTAGAATAATTTTGTAGGTGAGACTGTTGACTATTTCATATTTGATCAACCTATGAGCCTGTCCTCCTAAAATATCATTTTGCTTGCCCTCCTATCAAACTGCAGTTATTTGCAATGCTGGCACTTGAAAATTAGTGTTATATTAATGTTTTAATTAGCTTTTTCTTGTTATTAAATATTTTCATTTTTAATAGGCCATTGGCAGTTCTGTTTTTATAATCCATCAGTTTATGTCTCTGGTCTACTGTTCTGCTAGAATCCTTATTACTGTCTTATAGCTCATTAATCTAGGAAACCTAAACTTATCTCAAATCAAATTTTCAAAAATTTCAGAGATTATTGTTTTTATTTCAATGTTTAAACAGTGCCTGAAAAAATATTTTTTGTAAATTCTTTTATATTTTAAATTGTAAACTGTATTTGCTTTTCAATGGCGTTTGCAGTTGCATCATGTAAGAAAAACATTCTTCAGTTTGATTGATTTTAAAAATCCCATGGTTCTAGTAATTAATATTTTCATATATTTTTTATTTTACTTGGTATTGTTCCAAAATTTTATGTATATGAGATTGCCATTTTGGGCTATTAATAGTTAAATATAGTTAATTTTTGTATGGCTGATTATACAACATACATACATATTGTGTTCCAAATTAACATAAGATTAAATAGGGTAAAAAATTAGACTCAAATACAAATGTGCATATGTCTATGAACTTATCAGTATATTATTACATTTTACAAAACATAACAAAATATCTATATATTGAATATCTATATATTGAATTTACACAAAACCTTTTTCATCATTTTAGATGATTGAGTTTTTTATTTTAATACATTTATTACTTCTCTACTTTTATTATGTCTTTTTAGCCATAACCTCCATCTGTTCCTGGCAAATAAGAATTCTGATATGCTTTTTGCCTATGTCAGCAATGATTTTATTAGGAGCTTTTATTCAGTGGTTAGACTCAAGACCCTGCTATAGTGTCTATCAGTCTATGCACATATTTTTCATATCAAAATCATACTTTCTCCATGAAAGTAAATGAGAGCAAGAACATGAAAGCTGTCTTTCCATGCTCAAGAAAATTTAGACATTCAAGCCTTTTGACTTTTATTCAACTGTTAAATATTGTAAGTCTTTTGTATGTTTTTCTCTGATGATATTCTCCATTTTTATGATTAGTTTTGATATTTCATGGGTATCATTTGCTCATGGATACTTGCTACAGTATTGACCTATTTAACAGCATTTTGTATTATTTTTAGAAATAGATTTCTAATCCAAAGTAGTCAATCTTTATCTTTTGAGTTATTACCATTTTTTTTGCCTTAGTTATAGTTAAAAAAATATTTTTCTTATCAGAAAATCAGTCCCATTCACAATGTATTTAAAAATAATAAAATAATAGGGAATTAATCTAACAAGAGAAGTAAAAGACCTCTGCAATTAAAATTATAGAACATTGAAGAAAGAAATCAACAAAGACCTGAGAAGATGGAAAGATGTTCCATGCTCTTGGTTAGGCTGAATTAATATAATTAAAATGGTAATTCTGCCAAAAGCACTATATAGATTCAACACAATCCCCATCAAGATAAGAATGTCATTCTTTGCAGATATAAGAAAAGCAATTCTCATATTCATTTGGAACAAAAGAAACTCAGAATAGCCAAAACATTACTAAGCAGGAAAAATAAAACAGGAGAATTCTCAGTATCAGTTCTAAAACTATACTATTGAGTTATAGTAGCAAAAATAGCAATGGTACTGTTATCAAAATAGGATTGAAGACCAATGGAATAGAATAGACGATTCTGAGAGAAACCCAAAAATCTTTAAACATCTGATCTTTGACAAAGGGGGTCAAAATATAATATGGAGGAATGACAGCCTATACAACAAATAGTGCTGGACAAACTGGCATTTGCAGGGTGTTGAAATTAGACCCTTATCTCTCAACTTTCACAGAAATCAAATCAAAATGGATCAAGGAGCTAGGAATTAAACCAGCTACCACACATCTGCTAGAAGAAATATTAGCACTAACCTTCCAGCATAGACTTTCTCATCAAGATACCTAAAACAAATGAATTAAAGTCAAAAATCAATGAGTAGGATGCCACTAAACTAAGAAGCTTCTGCACAGCCAAGGAACTGGTCAAAATGGTCAAGAGACAACCTATACAATGGGAAATAATCATGATCTGTGATTACTCTGAAAGGGGATTAATGTGCAAAATTTACAAAGAACTCCAAAAAAACTTAATACCAAAAACAAAAATAATCCAATCAATAAATGAAGCAGAGCTAAATAGAAACTTCTCAGCAGAGGAAATTGAGCAAGCCAATGAATACATGAGAAGGTGTTCTCTTTCAGTTAAAGTCAGAGAAATGGAAATTTAAACTACATTGAGATTTTACCTTACTCTAATCAGATGGTAAAGATGAAGAATATAAACAATTACAGATGCAGGAGGGGTTGAGTGGAGTTAGGAACACTAGCACACTGTTGGTGGAAATGCAGTAGTCCAGCTGCTCTGGAAAGCATTATGGATACTCCACAAAATATTAGGGATGAATCCACCATACTAGCCAGCTATCCCTCTTCTGGGTATTTTCCCAGAGGAGTTAAAATCAGCACATTACAGCAAAAGAGCAAAATCCATGTTCATAGCAGCTCAGTTTACAATAACTATATTATGGAACCAACTCAGAAGCCTCTCATTAAATGAATGGATCCCAAAAACTCTGGTATTTATATACAATGGAATTCTACTCAGCAATTAGAAACAACAATATTGTAACCTTTGAAGGTAAATAGATGGCAATGGAAAAAATCATGCTGAGTGAATTTAGCCAAACCCAGAAAGTTAAGGGTCAAGTGTATGCACTCATTTGTGGAAGCTGGAGCTAAAACTAGGCTTGGGTGAAAGGTAGTCAAACTCATATATAGACCCAGCAAAAGTGTAGCAACACATAATGCAGGGCAATCATAGATATGTGGGTGGGGAATAGGCATAGTGTGAGGTTGGGAAGGGAGAAGGGGAAGGGATCTAGGGAGACAATAATATAGCATACTCTTACCCTTCTGAGAATCCAAATAATTCTTATGAAATCATTTAATTCTGGACAATTCAAAATCTGACCTTTTATATCACTTGGAGGAGCAAAATACAGAAGAAACAAGAAACTGGGGTGTGAGCAATGTGGGGTAATTCTGGTTTAAGAATATATGCATATCATATTGTTACTTTATATGCATTTATGATTGTACAATAACTCAACACCTTAATAAAAGATTGAAGAAATTTTTTTCTTTATAGTTTACTTAAGAACTTATTTTAATTTCTACAAAACCACCTGTTATATTTTTTAGCTTTTATTTTCTAAAATGAGCTCTTTAACTTCTTCAAGAGGAAATGACCCTAATATACTCGAAATCATGCTAGAGTTTGGTCAAATCTTAATGCAGGGATTTGGAAGAGAATATGTTCTGAATGTGAATGGTTTATTGACATATTTGAGAAGAGCTGATAATTTGAACCAAAAAGACCAAATTAAAAATAATTAAGAGAAAATAATTCTTTAAGAAAATAATTAATAAAATCCAGAGAAGAATTATGAAATGACAGAATAAAGCTATACTGAATCAATCTGATAACCCATCTATTTATAATTTCATACAGAAACCTTAGACATTTATATATTTATGTATATGTTTATATAATAACACACCTTAATTCAATGGAGTAGTTTAGAAATTGCATTGAAGAAGCATAAAATAAGATAGAAAGACTGTGAGATAAAGTGTGAAAACTATTAGCTGATGTTGTTGTTTGTAGTGCTGGGAATATGGTCTTCTACATTTTAGCCAAGGGGAGCATTATACCATGGGGATATACAGCTAGCCAAAATTTTAAAATAAATATTTAAAAATATGTAAGAAAATGGAAAATTGGTCCGAAAGTAAATGTCAGTGCCATTCAGGACAATAGGCAGCAGACTGCATGAATGCAATGAATGTTTTACACATTAATGAAAAAAGATCCACAACTATATGTGAAATATTATTGTATCATAATAGTCTCCAGAATGAAAATAAAATCACCTAAGAAAAAACAGACAACATGTGAATGTCAGCCTTCCTATTAGCATGCAGCTCACCAGAGGCTGATTAAAGAAGGTCTTTAACTACTGGAAACAAATTCAAAATTAAAAGACTAAAATAGAATATAAATTTGAAGACAGCATGAATACATTTTCAACTTATATATCAATTCCAATTATAACACATATAGGTCCCTTAATTGTCCCAAAAGGCTCTTGAGGATGAGGGAAGCAAGTATTCCAACTATATCAACTTTAATAAAACCAGAGATTATACCAAAATAGCAATGTGAAATACAGGAAGCTATTCAAATTTGATTAAAAAATAACTTATCTGAATGTTTTAAGGGTCGTAACTTTGGCCCTTGAGCAAGGAAAATGAAATCATAGGCTTCTCTGTATTTATGCATTAAACCATATGAAAAAGTAATAATTATGTCTTGATTGTTTATATTCAGAGTCAATCTTAAATATAAATTATACTTAATGATGTGAGCAATACTATGCAGAGGTTCAGAGTTTGGTAGGTGTGAGAGTAGAAAGGGCATCATGATCTAAGAAGAATTGGAAACTAACTCTGGCTTTTGTGATGTGATCAGCTGAAGAACAAGGAAAAGAGCTGCACTGTAGATTGAGAACGTGGGTACAGAGAAGCCTGGAGGAAGAGGTAGGAATGGACAGCTCTCCCATCAGTGTCTGGAGATAGGAAAATTGTTCTGGTATTAGCCTCAGGTTTATGTGGTAAAACCCATGCATTTGGGTCTGCAGAAAAAGGATTTTTTTTTCTTGTTCTGCAACATCTTTGGAATAGTGAAGACGGAGCCAGTATTCTGCCATTAAGATGACTGGCATGTTTACACCTTCATGTTTCATTTTCCAGATTTTTGTCCTGATTGGCCTATTTTATTTGGCATTTGGAAGAGCCATCATGAAAAGTTGCTAGTCAGTTGCCATTTCATTCTAGTATTCATTCCATGGATCTGCATCAATTAGTAGTGCTAGCCTTTCCAAAGATTTTTTTTCCTGGTGCTAAACTATTGCATTCAAGAAATATTTTTTGCAAGTAGGACTCTGGAGAAATACAATGGCAGACCAGGAAAGAGGTTTTAAACAAATTTCTGCTTTCTATTTTTTTCTCAGAATTTGTTTTATGCATTTTCTTCTAAGATTAAACAGTTTATGTATTTAGTTTTGTCTTTGAAATTCTGAAATTAGTTAAGCATAAAAATTTCCCACTCGGTAAAGCTTTAATGCATTTTTGTAAAGTTTCCATAAAAGGCATCTCTACATATATGCTGACTCTATTGTATTTCAAAAGCTTAGTAGTTGGGTTTGAATTAATTTGGTGCAAAAAAAAATTCAGGAGTGTATGTTCAATTCGCCAGTAATTGCATTTGCTGTATCACTTTAATTAGAAATGCATAGGTTTAGTTAATTATTTCCTCCACCCAAAACATTTCTGGAATATCTAAATATGGATATCTTGATGCCATTTCAATTTTTTTGTGGAATTCCAGCTTCTGCCAGACCTCTTCCAGCCTGTTCCTCTTTTAATAATGTCTGAATAGCACTAAACAAATGGTACCACAAGTCATTTATTACTCCAAATGCTTATGTCAAATACAAGTATTATGTATCCATATCAGATATATCACAGAGTTCCTTCTTACCTAGGTGCACCCCTATCTTCGCCACTTCTTTCCTTCTCCTTCTCTACCTCTTTGTTCAAACTATATCACTTCTTCCCTGTGCTGCTGCACAGTGTTCTCACTCTTATTCCCAGTTCTAGGCTTGTGTCCTTGTGCTCGATTCAGACAGCAGCCAGTGTGATCTTAAAATAGAAAGCAGATCTTGGTAGCTTTCCCATTGTGTTTGATATGAAATTTAATCTCTTTGTAATGAAATAAAAGTCTGTACATAAACTGGTGTGTGCAAAACTCAGAGGTTTTGACTCATCCCTCTCCCCCACCTCCATTCACTGAATTTCCTGCTCATGCAATGCCCAAGCTCATTCCTGCTTCAGGAATATTTGACGTCCAGTTCCTGTGATGGGAAGCGAGTCTGCTCCATTTTTCTGCATAGATGGCTTTCACTTGTACCTTAGCTGTCTACTTGAATGCCCCTTCTCATGGAGACCTCTCTTTCTCAACCAGCATAAATGAACCCTTTCCATTCCCACCACTTACCAACTTTTCATCATAAAACCCTCTTTTTTCTTTATTGTGCTTTTTCACCCTTTCTTAATGAAGCAATGTTCATATTGTTTGAGGTATTAATTGTTGAATTGTAGTATGAACTACCTCTGTTAATATTTTGCTTACTAATAGTAATTGAAACTTTGAGTCTGGTATTATTAGCATTATTAAGAAAAGAATGTCAAAATCAATCTCCATTAGTAAATTTAATACTTTTTGAAGGAACTGAGTGAGTCTCATTAAGATTTTCAGATAAAATTGTCCACATCCCCTCTAATAACCAAAGACAAATCTAAAAAGAAGCAGGGAAATCTTTCCTTACAAAGCAGCAGAGAACTTAAGCCTGGACTTGTAGAGTTACATATTTTTTACAGATTGAGTGGAAATTTCATTCTTCACATAGTCAATATGGGTAACATGAACTGCTTTAGAAAATTTTTGCAAAAAGCTTTTATTTGATGGTAGTACTAACAATATTCTAGGAGAAAAACTATATCACCATTGAAATTAAGGCTCTAGGTTAGAGATATATAACTGGCAAATATCATTGACTCTTTCTTATTGTTGCTGACAATTTCTTAGTTGAAAAAACAAACAAAATTTCTATTTTCCTGGTCCAATTCACCTAATAATACCTGTAAAGTATTTGATCTAAAGATATAAAAGCATATTGAAAGGAAGGTATAGAAAAAAAGTAACAACATGCAGAGTATCAGCATAAAACTATGGGAAGTTTGGGTTGTGCAACATTTGAAGGACAAACAAAATCTTTGTGTATTTAGAATATCTGTTATGGAGGCTGGGGTTAAACCTAGGCCTGTGTGAAAGGTAGTCAATTTCATGTATTAGATCCAGTAAAGGCATAGTAACACATAATCTAAGGCATTCATAGATATGTATCGAGAAGGAGAGGGGAGAGAGCTGGTCGGGAAGGGGAGGGGGAGGAAGTTTATAAAGGGATCTAGAGTGGTAATTCTGATTTAAAAATATACACATATCAAATTATTACGTTGAGTATATATATATATACATATATATTTATTTATTTATTTATTTTTGAACAACCTTACAAGATTTTAACAAAATAATATAAAATGTGTATATATTCTGGATATTGCAATTATCCCCAGGAGTGCCCCCCCAATTACCCTCCCTTATCCCACCCTTCCCCTTCCCACTATATCTCTAAAAAAAGTATTAGGTTGTAAAGCCTGAATATATTTTTGATTGTACAATAACTAAATTTATTAATATAAAAAGAAAAAGAAAAAGAAAAAAGAATTTAAGCAGAATAAAAATGGATGATGTTATGGGAACAAAGAATATATGTTATGATTCTAGACATTTAGAATGATGTATGAGTGGAAGGTAGAGAGTCTTACTTAAAAAAAAAAGAAAAAGAAAGCACTTTGGGTTTGCATGGTAGCAATTAGAGATTGCTTCCTGATCCTCTATGATAAGCCCAAATGCAGCAGAACCCAATCAGCCCAGAAAAGTATGAGTTTGTCAGCAGAGAAGCTGGGTCCAAAGATGGAACTCACCATGGTGCTTAAGTTGACACAAATGTTTTGCTTTTACAACAGTGCTTTTATCTTCTTTTTAGCTCACCCCTGGGGGATTTCAAGCATCTCCGAACATTTTAATGATATCAATACTAGAGCCAGGGCCAGTGTTTTAAACATTTGTCATTTTAGATAACTTGTACTTATAATAGACATATACTTTTCTCTCAATCTTTAATATTTCAACAGATTAAAATAAGGTGAGAAATGCTGACAGTTGTATTTTACTGTCTCCACATTATGTCTTTGGTTGTCAAGTAAGCGATTATTATCACTTCTATGTAATCTTTCACTGACGCTTATCTGGAGTGTTTTGAAGTTCAATCTTCTATTATGCAATGAACATACATGAAAACATATATTATGATTTTAATAAAATGACTTACAATGAAATACAATTGACCCTACATATCTGTTTACCTACAGATTCAACTAATTTGGAATATAAAATATTTGGAAAAAAAATGTCTACACTGAAGCCATACAGACATTTTTCTTGTCATTATTCCCTAAACTCTTGATCTTCACAAATATTTACATAGCATTTTTCTTGTAGTATGTATTATAAGTAACCTAGAGATGATTTAAAGTACAAAGAAAGATGTGAAGAGTTTATATACAAACACTATGCTATTTTATATAAAAGATTTTAGCATTTTGGAATTTTGGTATCTTCAGTGTCCTGGAACCAATCCCCCACATGTACTAAGGATGATTTTTCATATCTGTTATATTTAATAAATTCCACATTCAAAAGCTTAAATATTTAACAATAGGAAAAGTTTAACAATAGGAAAAGTTGGAATAAGCAAAACCTTGACTTGGGAAGGAAAGGTTCTAGAGTAATAAACCAAGCTTTAGAAATTGGATGAGTATTACTAACTGGAAAAAAATGTAAGCTATCCAGATAAAACTGTGTGAGCTATGTAAACATGGTCCTAGAATTTATATTCTCACCTTAAGAATAAATTTCTTAAACACTTGTCATGTTGAATTAATGGCTCTCAATACTCTCTACAAAATAGATCTATCTTGGGGTTGTTGTGGGATTTTAAAATATTGTTTATTTTTATATATCATTGTCGTACCTTACCATCTAATTTCTTACACTCCCACTTTTTGAAAGATTCCCTGACACTCCCACATGAAGTTAAAGTTAAGAACTAATCTGGTTTTCATGTAGAGAATTAAAACTAGTCAACAGTGCTCTTGGCCCTTGATTAATACATGCAGTTGCTAGCCTCAGACTTGAATCCAGTCTCTGGAATCCTGACAATGTACTATGTCTTCCCAATAGTCTAAACTTATATCCCCCTAAAAGACACAGAGTTGACTTTAATCCTTCTAAATATCTTTAATCCTTTTAATCCTTCCTAAATTGACTTTTAATTCTTCTTTGCTTGGTATAGAAACATTTACCCACATGTATTCTGATCTCAAATAATTCAGCCCCTGTCACTACGAATTTGAAAGAATGGGTATTTATAAAATCTCCAAGGAATTTGTATGTTGGGAGGTAAAAGGAAACTCAATATATCAGTTGTTCAGGATGCTAGAAGATTGTCTTAATCAGTAATTAATATAATTTATCACTCTTGTTATTCACCACCCAATGGCTGGGATTTAGGCATTGAGTGGAAAACAGGCAAAAGCTCTATGTGAAATGTGTCACACAGTTAGATTTCCCTGATTCTGGCTTTGTAAAACAATTTTTTCCTTTGATAATGTGGATTCATTTGTGGATGACAACTGCTGAATATTATTTCTGTGTAAGTATTCATGCATCAGTTCAGCTACAGTCTGTCATTGTGCCCTTGGACCACAAGAAGAGCAACAGCATCAGTTCACTGAGTTGCCGGACAGTAAGCAGAAGGAATGACATAGGTGTGACCACAGTTAGGGTTACTGTGGATTGGTTTCTTACTATCTGGGTTACTCCATATTTAGAGAGTATCTAAAGAGATAAAATGCCATTATTCTGTCTTGGAGGCAAGTCTTCATTAGTGCCAGTTTCCATTTTTCTGGTCATAGAAGTCTGTTCCCTCAGTTATAAGGCAGAAAGAATATAATAAAATGCCAAGTAGCTAGTTTTTTCTGTATTTGTACACTATTTCAAATATATTTTGTGAACTTTTAGCATTTATGTATCTCAAATTTTTGAAATTCCTTTGCTAAATTACCATCCACCTGCAAATAAATCCCTCCCCCCCAAAAAAAGTCTACTCATGATAAAATAATCAACCACATCTCTTTTTACTCAGACACCATATGTGTAGGCTATATGAGCTTAGGGAAACCAAACTGGAAATGATATGTGACTCAAAAAATTGTGTTCATCATAAAGGCAATTATGCAAGACTTGTACTATATCTGACCCAATATTTCAGCATTGTTTAGAATCTGTGCCTGGCTGAACTCAGAATTTTATGGCAGTAGCAGTAAACTTTCCATTTGACATTGAATACATTTTAACAACTTCAGTGGTGTTTAGTCCAGTGAAGAATCTTGACTCTTAATTGTCTACAGTGCAATTTTCCCTCCAGTGACTTCTAGCAAACAGCACCATGGATGGTTACAACTTTTGGAGTCAGATAATAAAATGACCCGTGGGTCAGAACAGCAAAGACGTTTTGGCACTGAATGATACTTTAATAGATCCTGAAGACCTGCTGTGAATAGGATCACCTGGAAACAGTCTTTCTTCTTGCACTTTCCAGTCTATTTTTCAGTTTAACCAACACTGTTTGTTCCCTATCTTCAACTGACAGTTTCCATTTTAACTTGGATTAGAACATGTCTAATATTGAATTTAAAATTAGAAAAGTCACTTATATTGTGAATCAGCATTTATAAAGGTATACGTTATTAAACCATCTTAATAATAAATGGCAAAAATACATTAATACAAGCTGCACAAATACACACAAACCAAATGCAGCATATACTGACGTATGTATATATGTGTGTGTGTGTGTGTGTGTGTGTGTGTGCGCGTGTGTGTATACATATACATTATATTTTCACTTCATTATGTTTTCCATCCAAATATGGAAGGCTTTATATTTCATTAATTCTTCTACATTCTAGGATTTAGTAATAAACTACATTCACTTTTAAGGCTGAATTTTCATACATTTAAATTTTCTAAGATATTAGCCTTAGCTTTACAAAAGGAGTCAACTAACGAAGGTAACCCATGTGTTCTTTAAAAAAGAAAAGGAAATCCAAATTGTTAATTTCCATGATCACAGATAGAATCATTTTATCTAACCTGTTTAAACACTTAATTTTATTGCCTATAACACCATGATCTGTCCCTAATAAAATTTTTAAATTCTATTACTGGCTTCCAGAATATTTGGTTCCTCTAAATGTGATTATATCACTAATAATTCCTCTTCTGGTCACCATAACCTGATTCTTGTCCTTCCCTTACATGACTCTATTGGATGTTTTCGGTCTCTACAATCAAATCTTTGTAAAAAAAAAAAAAAAAACTATGAGTACCCACCTTTAACTAGCATTAGTCTCAAGGTCCCCTGTTCTCCATGGCATTTATTGTCGGCACTGTCATTCATTTTTGCATGCATGCATGCTTTCATCCTCTAAGCCAGGAATGGATTCCAGAATCTAAATTTTCAATGATGTTTCAATATTTAATACTGATCATGTAGAAAAATTAACTTATTACTCCATCTGCTTAATTTCTCCATACTGGAATTATAAATTAATTTTCCAATTGTTAATTTTAAGATTTTTCAGGGTTATAAAGGATCTGGTAGCTTTCCAATGGCTAACATGGAAGAACAATCTATTTTCTTCTTTTGGATAGCAAGAAAAGGATTTATTTTTTCTCTTTGAAGTTTCCAAGTTCTGGAAGAAAAAGTCTGATCTCTGACCATAATTTTCTTTTTTTTTTATAATTTTTTCAAGAGAGAGGGACAGTGAGAGAGAGAGTGAGAGAGAGAGAGAGAGAGAGAGAGAGGATCAATTTTATTTAGTTTTTCATATGATTTTCATTGCTGCAAGACTTCCAAGAGAACATGGTACTGGGGTTTGAACTCAGGTCCTTGAGAATGCCAGACAAGCACTGTAATCACTGAGCCACTGCTCCAGCCCTATGACCATAATTTTCTATGTACAGTTTTTTTTTCAACCTGTATATTTTAAGGATACCTACCATTGTGAAGAGGTAGATACAAGTCCTCTGTTTTGTTATAGCCCTGTTCCCATTTGGTACTTTACATGGAGTGTGAATATCAATATGCTTAAACACCATAAAATGATTTTGAAAAGCAATCTAAATGATAATTGCATTTAAGTTTTATATGTTTGAATGAGAATGTTTTCTAACCTGGCAAATTGACTGCAATCCATATGTATATGCACACACATGTGTGGGATTTGTGATTGTGGGTTTCTCTGTAGGTGCAGGCAGATATACATGTTTGTGAAAAAACAAAAAAAATATGAAAATATTTCTAATTATATACATCTGCTTTAGATTTCCTTAAGATTGATTCTTTGGCTTGGAGAAGCCTACTCAGCCACATCTTTCCTGAGTCCTTTATATATTCTCAATTGCACCTAGGCCCAATTGAACCCAAGTTCCTTCCCCTAGTTATATAATTTCTGCTGTCCTCTTTCTTAGACCTTTTCATAAAACTTGCCCTTCAACACATCATAATAATTACTCACTCAGTAAATTTTCATGTTATGCCTATCAATTTGTATTCATTTATTATTTTTAATTTGCACATAGTTGTATGTATGTATGAGGTAGTGTTATACTTCAATGCATATTTACAATGTATAGTGATCATATCAGGATAATTGGAAAATCCATCATCACAAACAATTATCATTTATTTTTGCCAGAAATATTAACAGTCCTCTGTACTAGCCATTTTGAAACATCAAATGAAGTGGTTGTCAATCACAGTTATCTACAGTACTGTAGGACATCAGAGGTTGTTCCTCCTATACATTGAACCCTGTTCGTTCTCTCTCTTGCTCTCGGTGACCCTCAATCCTCTAAGGCTGTGGTAATCAATGTTATCTTTATTTTATGAGATCAACATATCAACTTCCACTTATGAATATTTGCAGTATTTGTCTTTCTGTGCCACATTTCACTTAAACACTTTATGTTTGTAATTTTTAATACAATCTTTCTCAAGTCATAATCACTAGGAAATAAAAACTGTTTTAATACTTTTAATGATGGCCATTAGCAACCATAGTAAAACAACAAGATTTTATTAAAATTTAGGAGCTTCTTGCCAATACCCTTGCCATAGTACTCTTGTGAGGAGCTTGAAAGAAACAAGTGAAGGTTTTATATACTCCCAAATATATATAAATAACCATAGAGTTCAAAATTATCTCCAAATATACTCTTCCAATTAAATCACATCTTTTGACAAGCTCATCTTTTTAAATTAACACCTTCCTAGGAATAATTTAATCAAGCAATCAGATTGCCTTAAAGCTTAATTGAATTCAACCATATTTGGTGAGAGCTGGAGGCAGTTGTGGAGCATTGGAAACTTCCAGAACAGACTCCCTAGACTTACAGAGAATTCTCAAAGAGATTCTAAGATTGTTGCCAGTTCCTTCCATAAACTAAGTCACATAAAATTTGGTGGGAGCAGACTGAAGAGGGTCCAGTTTTGAATACGTCCTGCCACACCAGTGTGGAGAATGTGTTTCTTCTGTGACAACTGGAGACCCCTGACTGAGAACTTAGATGAAATTGTTTATTCACATGTCCAATCTTCCAACAAGCATCAATTAAATCTTTTCCCTCAGGCTCATAGATTGTTGCTAAGTGTACAAAGACAGGCAAAATCGAAATTTAGTGAGCATCTCTCTTGGAATTTTTCTCTGTGTTGTTTGGGAAGAAAGCTCTCTACCTTGCCTTGCTTTCTTATATCAGTTAGATGAGTTACCAATGAATACTATGGATTTTTGTTTCCAATTTACTACTTTTTATTTAGACGAATTTTGCTTTGCCTTGATTAATATGATTTTATGTAGTTTTAATAAGATGCCATTTCAATATCCTATAACTGGGAGCTTGTCAGCAATCCAGCAAACACAGAATTAAGGGAGACAATGGGAAAATTGAAAAGGGCAAATGGTGAAGGAGAAAAGAGTTTCCATCAGCTTCCTGGTTTCCAATGCAGGTATGTGTGAGGATGAAAACAGTATTGAACTTGCTTTAAAATTGGTGAGTTTAAGGAGCTGTCCACAGAAAATTTTCAAACAATATGTGACAAATTGGGTCTGTGTCAAGACCTCTGAACTACAATTGGACTTCCAGCCTTTCTCATGGTTTCCCAAATCCACCTTCTCTTCTCTCCTGAAATTTCCCATCTGACCATCTGCCATTGTGTTTATTTCATATAATTAATAGCAAGATATTGATGTGTATATACTCACTTTAAAAGTTATAGAGCAATCAAAATAATAAATGAGATATATTTTAAATAAACATAGTATTGGATTATAACACAAATAATAAAATAAATTATTTAATATGAATAACATCAACATATAAATATTGACTTGGATATTGTTGGATAATTTAAATAAATAATTAAAGGAGACGTGCCAGATATTTTCCTGAAAATTCCCAATATTTAATGAAGAAGAAGGGAAATGGAAGCTCAATATCAGAACTTCACAGTAATAGTTGTGTAAATCCACAGGTGATAGTAAAATGGGTAAGTAAAGCTCTAAGAGGAAACAGGGAAATAGAATAATGTCAGACTATTTCCCCCAGAATATTTTTTAGTCATTAGTGGGTTTTCTTTTTAGAGAGAGAGAGAGATTGAGAGAAAGAGAAAGAATTAATTTTATTTAATTTTTCATCTGGCCTTTGTTTCCCTGATACTTAGTTGTATGTTGTGCTGTTGTTTGAATGCAGGTCCTTGTGCATGCCAGGGAAGCATTCCAACCACTGAGCCACCATTCCAGCCCTTTACTAGTCATTTTAAGACTTGAACCTAACTTCTTTGATAACTATCCATACAGGAGGTAGAGCTCAATTCCTTCTCCTTTGAGTATGTGCTGACTATACTGACACACATCTACACATAAGGAAAGAGAACAGTAGGAGCTTTATAGTGGAGAAACCTGACTGATACATCAAATGAATAAAGTTAACCTCTTCAGGAATAATTCTTATTGATACTATACTTTCCATGTTAGGATTCAAGGACAAAGGCATAATATATATGCCCTATATTTTTTTTATCAAGAAATGTGTAACCTCAGTCTAATCCTAAACAAGTGTCAGACAAAAATGAATTATATGATATGCTACAAGATATCTGACTCACATCCTACAGAAATGCCAAGCTCCCAAACACCAAGGGAGGACAGGGAATCTGTCATATATTGGAAAAGACTATGTAGACATAATGATTAAATGCAAATCAATGTCCTGGGTTAAATCCTGGAACAGAAAAAGTATATTAATGAAAAACATGAAATTTTAATATATCCTATAGTTTTTTAAAAAAAACAAAAGAGAGAGAGAGAGAGAGAGGAACAATGAGAAAGAGAGAGAAAGAACGAATCAAATTTATTTAGTTTTTCATGTGGCTTTCATTGCTCCAAAATTTTGTTGTGTTCATGGTGCTGCGGTTTGAACCCACATCCTCACATATGTCAGGGGGCACTAAACCGCTGAGCCACCACTCCAGCCCTATCCTCCAGTTTTGATAATATTGTTTTCATCATTCTAACTTCTTAATTTTGATAAATTTAACATTCTTTAGAATTACTAAGTGAAAAGCATGCAAGACCTCCTGTATTATTGCAACTCTTCCATAATTAAACTATTCATATAAAAAACTTTGAAATGCTACAAATATTACTTCTGTTGATCATCATAAGTTAAAAAGGTACACTATCTAAGATCCTCTTGGTAGGGCCCATCACAGTAAAATAGAAAAAAAGAGTTAAACTTTGACTGTCCCTTCCAAAAATTAAATCTTAGGGAAGTCATTCAAAGTTGCTTTACCCTTTTGCTTCTCCTAGAGAACCGTTGTTAACAAATAGACAAAGGGAGGTGAAACAGGTCACATAGCAGAGATTGCTTTCAGTATTGCAGTCTTTCTTAGTATTAAACAGATGGAGACACAGCCACCAAGGCCTTAGAATAACCTTGTTGAAACTTCTGAGGGTAAATGGTAGCTGAAACTTAGATAAGAATAATTTGTCCTGTTGGCTCTCTTGAGCTCTGACCTGACCCCTCATGCATAGAGCTACAGTTACTTAATCTTAGCATAGAAGAGGCAGCCGGGGATACTAAATGGGAGGTGGCATAGATGCTATTTCCATGCATACAGATTATAACTGCTGAAGTTTACTGAAGAATACTATAAGGAAGATATGTAACTTTGATATGAGCTTTTTCATTTGTAAGATGAGAATAATGAAGAACCTGTGAACACTGATACAAAACAGAGGATCTACATAGGAGCTGTCCCATAGAAACACCCAAACCCACATTCAATGAGACACAGATGCTCAATAAAGACAGCAGTTCTCACATCTATGAGTGGGAAAAATTTCAATCTGTGTAAAATACACATCAAGTGGTTAATTAGTATTTGTGATATGTTATTTTAGAATGCCACAATGATCCAACCCTGCTATTTCATTCTTGCAGTAGGTATGCTTTCTCTTTAATAAGTGGCTTTCCATTCAACATGCTGCCATAGTTTTTTTTTTCTGTTCATAGACACTTTAGATGAAATTTTCTTGAAAGCTGGCTCATCAGAATCCCAAAATAGTGACCACTATATACCAGATACCACTTACACAGGATGTACTGAATTAAATCCTTTATCTAGATGTTCAGTTGTTCAGCTAACCTAAGATTGTTTTTCTAAAGGAGCAGGGCTGCTCTTGCCTTTCTTTTCCTCATATTCTCTACCCTTTTCAGTTCTTGTCAAATCTTTTTTTTTCTTTCCTTTTTCCCCTTCCAATCTTTCCTCCTTTCCTTTCCGTTTTCCTCCCTCCCATCCTTCCTTCCTTCCATCCATCCATCTTTCGTTTATGAGATCTTTTGTTGTCATTTTTTTATAATTATTGCATCATGGGGAAAAAGTTGGAATGGAAAACAAATTCTGTTTATAAACTTAAGGTATGATGCTGAGGGAATTTTCTAGCATTTACAATGTGGACTACATAGGACTTACAGTAATAAATTCTTGATATTGAACTAGAAATCAAACATACAATTTTTTAACTGAAACAATTTGAACTCCCCTTCATTGTTGGTCCATTTTATCTTAATAATTTTAGAAGGAATAGTTGGAATGTGTCAAAATAAATAAGTAGGAAAACCCTACTTAATGAAAAAAATACATCACACAGATTATTTTTAGTATAACATAAGTATCTTCTAAATAAAAGTTCCTCCTATGTTAATAATCTTGCCTTACAAAAATTCATTTATATTCCTGAAACTTTGCTTCAATATATTCTTGGTAAGTCCAGTTAATTGACACTAAAAAGCTGATTGTTTTCTTCATGACTATTTCCCATGGTAGAGAAATATAGTCATTGATTAAGGGGAAGAGAGTTGGAATTTATAATAGAGCCAGGAATTGAGACACCAAATTAATTGTGCAAATAGGAGAAAGAGTATGACCAGGGTTTTACAAAAATGCCCAAAGGACATGGACAACTCAAGGTAAGGTAAAGGGCTTAAACAGACAAGCGTCACTGCCTTGTTCCATTTGGCCCCTGGATGCTCTGCATCCTTTTCCAACCTCAAGCCTCTTAAATCAAAGCTGTTAGTCTCTTTTCTGGAGAAATTACTGG
>PVKS010007415.1:0-72866 GCA_004027875.1 Aplodontia rufa
TGCAAGCTTATGTTTAGTTCTACAGGGAGGGCCTCCCAGACGGCCTGTCTTTAGCTCCAAGCCCCATTGCCTTTACCACTGAGCTACAAACCCAGCCCTTTTTATTTTTTACTTTGAGACAGGGTATCATTCAGTTACTGAGACTGACATGAAAGTTGTGATCCTCCCCCCTGCCTCAGCCTGGGTAGCTGGGATTACAGGTATGAGCCAGCATAAGCACCCATGGGGTTCAGTTCCCAATACAACACACACACACACACACACACACACACACACACACACACACACACAAATATCAGTTAATAAATAGATGTTTGTTGAAGCTGGCAATAGGTACCCAGGATCACACTATATTGTTTTCTGTACTCTCTCTAATAATTTCCATAACAAAACATTTTGAGGACCAAATTGGATTAAACCAACAGATGTTAACCTTTTTAAAATAATAGAACACTTTCTCTAACCAAAAACTTGTGGAAAGGCTGATATGTAGATGAAATAAAGGTGAATCTCCTCTGGTTGAAGAGAAGTCAGACCCCCATCCCTATTGCTCCCCGCCTCACGCTCAGTCTCTCTCTAGGCCCAGGGTTCAGGGAATATAGTTTAATGAAAATCATTGGACTAAACTAATTCTAAAGATTCTTCTGGCACTTCTGCCTTCCTCTAGCTATATTGGCTTTACACTGGCCATTAGCCTGTATTTCCTGTCCCAGAAATAGTGAGCCTGAGCTATTAATCATCTCTGCAGTCTTCAGAGAATTTGTTTGAATGGTTGCAGAAACATAGATTGCTGTTAGTGATGCATTTCAATGTCTGTCTCTGCTGAGTGTTTATTAATAATCTTGTTAATCCCCACTCTAGTTCCCGGATCTAGCTAACGCCTGTCGGATGTCCTTGGAGGACATTTTAAATTCTCCCTGATTTCTTGGAGCCAGACATTTCCTTCTGTGTAAAGTCCTCTCTGATTCTTCCATTCATGAATATTTTATATTTAATCTCCCTGATAATATCTTCATGTGATAGTCATGATGCATTCACTGAGTTTCTCAGGAAAGACATACAGGAAGTCTACAGTAAAGGCTTGTGTTTGTAGGCACAGTGCCAGAGATCTTTGTGCTTGCTACTTAGATGTGGCCTTCTATCGTGGACACTGATGCTGAATGTTGAGCTTTGTATGTGACCTCTCAACCTAGACCTTTACCACCTGGCTCATGGCCAAAGGAGCTGGCACTTTCACTCAGAATTCTTTTGCAAAAAGAATTTAAATTGGGGCTGGAGTGGTGGCTCAGCAGTTACAGCGCTTGCCTGGCATGTACAAGGACACAGGTTCGAACCCCAGCACCATGTACACAATGAAGTCTTGGAGCAACAAAGGCCACATGAAAATCTAAATAAAATTGATTCTCTGTCTCTCTCTATATATCTATCTTCCACTGTCCCTCTCTCTTTAAAAAAAAATTAAGTCAAGCATAGAGATCCAATGGGCTTTGGGGACCACATGGGGTCACTTTGGCTAGAATCGCTCACTAGTTTCCCAGCCCTCACCCCAGGCCCTGTCCTTCTTGTGCAGTCCACCCACAATGCTACCACCACTGACACCTCCAACCTGAGAGAAGACATTGATGAACATATCTGCACTGAGAAGTGAAAAGTCAGCCTCAAATGCCTAAGGGTTTGTATTTTAAAAATAACTTCAGGGAATGGACAGTGATGCCTAACACTCTCATGTGATCAGTGGAGTAGAGGGCTAAGGGGGAGATACATGTTTTGAAGGCCACAGATCTAGATGTCTCTAAGGTAAAAATGTCAATCCAAACTATAGGAGGCATCAGGGTTTTTTCAAGGAAAGACAGGAGAACTGAGGATATGACCTTGAAGAGGAGACAAAGAGCTATGTGAATACAAAGAAATGGTTGCTAAAGAGGCAAGAGATGAGCCAAGGGAAAACAGTGTGCTGAAAACCAGGGAAGGAAGCCATTTTCCAATAGATGCAGCATGGGTGGCATGACAAATATTATAGAAAAAGTGAAGGAATGTGAAAAGGAACTTGAAACTGTACCAGAGCTTCCCTGGAAGGATCCCACCAGCACCCTTATAGGATCTGCCTTTTGAAAAGGTCTTCTTCTGGCTGCTTTGGGGATGACCCTTTTTGTGGCCCAACAGGAACACCAGAACCCAGCTGGCAAGGTCGCTACCTCTCCAACAGTTAGCAGATGAAAAGTAATTTTGACTGCAGAGAGGCATGTGAGTGTTACTAAAGACCTGTTTCTCCAAGGCTGTGGGGGCAGGTGGTGTCTATAATGAGTGTCCCAAGTATGCTGCTGAGCCTAGGAGGATGAATATTGGAAGGGTTCACAGCCTGAGATGGAGGTACTGTAGCACCCGCCTTTCAGTGAAGAACCTTCCTTCTCCCTCAACCATAGCCCAAGTTCTGCCCTCAGAAACTTGCAAACAACCTTGGCTATACAGCCCCACCAAGACCTTGGATTCTGAATGGCCTGGTATAACTCAAACAAAGACAGGATTTCCATCAAGCATTCTAGACTTTCCCATTCCCCTTACTGACAAGCATGGGTTTGTTGCCACTGCCTCATTTTAAAGGGATCAAAGCCACCAAAATGTTATATAACCTTCTGTTTTAGTGAGCTTTTTCATCACTGAGACACATCCTTGTGTCAGTAAGGGAAGAAAAGAGGAGGGGAAGTTTATTGGAGATCACAGTTTCAGAGGTTTCAGTCTGTAGATGGCTGGCTCCATTCCTTTGGGCCCAAAGTAAAGTAGTATATATCATGCATGGCAGGAAGGGTGTGGCAGAGCAAAGCAGTTCAGAAAATTGGCCCAGGATGCAGAGACAGCTGCAGTCTCCAGGAACAAAATGCATACCCCAAAGGCACACCCCCAGTGACACCTCCTCCAGCCACACTCTACATGCCTACCATTACCACCCAGTAAATACCTATCAGGGGATTAATGCACTGGTTTGGTTAAGCCTCTCAAAACCCAATCATTTCACCTCTGAATGTTCTTATATTGTCTCACACATGAGCTTTTGGGGAACACCTAATATCTAAACCATAACCTCTTCCTTTTTTGGGTCACTGCAGTTCTTATACCTTAGTCTTCCACTTTGTGGTCCCTAGTTAAAAAGAAAAATGCCAGGCTGGAGTAGTGGCTCTGCAGTTACAGCACTTGCCTGGCATGCGCAAGTGCATGAGTTCAACCCCCAGCACCGTGTACGCAGCGAAGTCTCAGATCAGCAAAGGCCACGTGGAAAACTAAATAAAGTTGGTTCTCTCTCTCTCTCTCTCTCTCCTCTCTCACTATCCCTCTCTCTCTTAAAAAGAAAAGAAAAGAAAAATGCTAGATTGGAGTTGTGGCTCAGTGAGTTGGAGCACTCCAGGACCTAGGTTCAAACCCCAGTACCAAAAAAAAAAAAAAAAAAGACAGATGAAATCATGGCTTTCTGGAGGAGTCTGAATCACACAAGACTTTGAAGACATACAACCTGGGCTGGGAATCTGTCTCAGTGCTAAAGTGCTTGCCAAGCATGCATAAGGCCCAGGTTCAATTCCCAGCACCACTTAAAAAAAAAAAAAAAAAAGACATACATCCAGTGCTGGGTATTAGTGGAACCAAGATCCTTGGCTCTTTTGTCCAGGTTAGCATTTTTGTCCCATGGTGGATGGGTCTGCCATTCCCTCCTTGAATGCCTAGCCTGCTGCCAGGGGCAAACACTCCAAGAAGCCTGGGGAACAGTTGGAAAGGCTTGCTTCAGGGCAGAGAGTGGACCCCTGTGCTCACTTGCTAACAACTCTGTGTCTCTGCTTTCTCCCTCAGGACCCGGCCGCTGTTTCTATCTCAGATGGAGACTGTGACGCCCGGGAGGGTGAGTCAGTAGCCATGAATTACAAACCATCCCCGCTCCAAGTGAAGCTGGGTGAGTGTGTCCTGGGGGTGAGGGAGATGTGGGGAGTGGACAAGGTGCTCTGGGCTGGGTCTGCTGTGAGGTACTACAAATAAAGCAACTCAGATTAGAGATTTCAAGGCGCAAGCCAAATCATTGGCATTGCCAGGCACCTTATCTCCTGCAAGGCAAAGAAGGCAGTTATAGTTCTCTGCAGACTCCTAAAATTCTAGGAGGCATCTCTGAGGCCAAGAAGGCTCAAGAAGTTCCAGGAGATAGCTGCAGTGGGTAAAAGCATGAAAGCACAGGGAGAAGTCTTAGAAGTCCCATCAAACACCGGATCCCAGTAAGAATAGGTTGACCTAGAGGAGGGGACTGTCAGTTATTATGTCTGAGGCAGAGAAAGGAAAGTGAGTTCCAAAGCCTAGCAGCTGAGCCCCTCTCCCCAGTCAAACTTCATCCACCTGGAGGTCTCAGGGCTTCATTGGTTCCTATCTGGGGAGACAATCTCTTATTTTCTTAGTAACCCAGGTATCTCCCACCTTTTCCTTGGAGCTTTATTTCATGCCCACTCCAATGTTAGTTTACTATACAGCTGGCTTCTTTGAAGTCATCTGGCTCCCAACTGCTATCCACACCTCCTGCAGGTGCAGTTCATGCCTCACCCTATGCTGAACACTGCCCCTTCTCCTTTCAGGGACCAAAGTTTCGTTTACCTCAGGCTGCTGTAGATAACAGACTTCTACTAATTACAACACAACACAGCACAGACAGACAAGAGTTTGCAATCAAATACAGGTCATCACTATCCTTCAGAACTCCTCTTCCATCCCAGCCACCCTCCCAGCCATCTTTCTCCTTGGGTTCCAGCTGCCCACCAAATACTGGCCCTTCTTCAGTCCTAAGGTCTCCTTCCTATCTCTTCACAAACCTCCTCTTTCATGTCAGCCAAGACTCCTTCCCACAAGTCCTGTTCTTGACTTTATTTTGTTGCTCAGAAATTCATGTATATATTTGTTTGATTGTTTTTTCAGTGCTGGGTATCAAAGCCAGAGCTTCATGTATGCTAAACAAGCAGTTTATCACTGAACCACTCCCTGGCCCCAGAGTCCTGTTCTTTTATTTATTTATTTTTGTTTGTTTGTTTGATTGGTTTTTTGTTTTTTTTTTGTTTTGTTTTGTTTTGTTTTGTTTTCTCTTTTACCTTACTTCTCTCCTCCTAGACCACATCCAGGGAGCCCCTAAAGCTGATTTTCTTTCTCTTTCTTTTTAAAGAGAGAGAGAGAATGAGACAGAGAAAGAAACAATGAATTTCATTCATTTTTTCATCTGGTCCTTGTTTCTCCAACACTCAGTCATGCATGTGGTGCTGGGATTTGAACCTGGGTCTTTGTGTATACCAGGCAAGCACTCCAACTGCTAAGCCACTGCTCTAGCCCCTAAAGCTGATTTTCTAAACAGGAGGGCATTTCTCTCAGTGGAATTATTCATCTTCCTAGGATGTCATACTCAAATTGCAGCCAGTTTTGCATGTTAATTATTAGTTTAACTTATTGTATTTTAATGAGTATAACTTCTCCTTTACTCTCACTCATTACTTTCTCTTCCCCAGAGTAATCATTCTAAGCTTTTGTAGTTTGTGTAGTTTTATTTTGTATTTTAGCATAAGTGGTTTCTGAAACTCCCCTCCACATAATATCTTGCTCAACATCAGTATATAGTGAAAGGTTTTATTCTTTTAAATGGTTACATAGTAGTCCATAGTTTTGTTTGTTTGTTTTTTTGCTAGTTTATTGTTTGCATTTTTTTCACTATTTCAAAACATTCTTTAAAATAGCACTTTCACCCAGGTACAGTGCCACACACCTGCAATCCCAGTGAATCAGGAGGCTGAGGCAGGAGGATCACAGGTTCAAAGCCAGCCTCAGCAACTTAGTGAGGTTCTAAGCAGCTTTAGTGAGACCATGTCTCAAAATAAAATATAAAAATGGCTGAGGATGTATCTCAGTGGATAAGTGCTCCTGGGATCAATTCCTGGTACATACATACATACATAAATAAATAAATAAAATTTTCTTTTCTCCCCATTACATTACCTGTAAAGCTTCTCATGAAAATTCACAACTTGTCCAGTTGCACAAAAGAAAATCACCACCAGGGACTATTAGGCAAATTGCACCCCCTAGAGGCTTGGATGGTAATGGTAGTTGCTTCCTCTGGGAAACAGGTGGGGAGAGAGAGAAGTCAGATAAGCAGTGGCCAAAAATCAAAAAAAAAAAAAAAAAAGGAATAAAAGAAAGTCACAGAGCAGGAGATGAGAGGTTGAAAGATATAAAGACATGGAGGTCAGGGGACATTTTAAAGTGAATCATAGCTGGGCGTCATGGTACACACCTATAATCCCAGCAACTTGGGAGGCTAAGGAAAAAGAATGCAAGTTTTAGGTTAGCTTCAACAACTTAGTGAGACACTATCTCAAAATAAAAAATAAAAAGGGCTGGGGATGTAGCTTGATGGTAAAGCTCCCCTGGGTTCATTCTACCAGCACTAAAAATAAAGTAAATCATAGTAGCTATAAAGCCCCTTTCCCATCCTTATACTCTGCAGCATGTGGTTATTTAATGAGACAACTTTCCCCTAGTGTCTCTTTCACAAAACAGGCCCTTTTCCTAAATGTAGGCTTTACTTGGGATGGGTAGGAAAGAGTAGATTGGGGGGGGGGGGGTCCTCCAGGACCCAGGCAGCTAGCTACTGATGGTAATAGTTGTCATATCAACCCATCAAGCAGGGGGTCACCTGATGGTCATCCCCATGAGCCTATGACCCTTAGAGAACTCAGAGGCTGGTAGGAGTCAGGAGCATCATTTAGGCAGTATAGCCAAATGGGCTCCCTCAGCCTCCTGACCTCTACCCTACTGCCCTTTTCTGTCTCTCCCACTCTAAAATCTTCATTGGCTTCTTTTTCTTTCTGCATTAACCCTATACTCCTTAGTGTGACACTCAAAGCCTTCATGCTCTGACTTTGTAAGCAGAGGGAGTCTCTAGCCCCTTAGTACAGGATGTTTTTCTGAGTGAATGCTATTGAATAAGGGGCTTCTTTTTCACCTCACCTCTCTCCCTCTTCACCCCTCTATTCCATTTAGGTGCACACTTAAGTTCACTTCTAAATGCATTCTTGTGTATGTGATCCCTCCTTCCTAGAATGCCCTCCTCTGTCCAACCCATAGTGTCACCCACGGGATGCCCTGCCTGACTGCTCCATCCTTCTGTAATCACCTCTTTCTCCAACCTTTCCTTGTCATCAGGCACACACTGACTACCCCTATGGGAGCTGTGGCTCAGCTTCCTCTTTTTGCCTCCTACTATCTGCCTCAAGTTATGCAGGGCCAACTGCCATCTCTACTAAGTAGCACAAGCCTGGAGTCGGGATTCCTACTGCAGTCTATAGAAGAGCAAGGGGCTTCACAATGGAGGCACTGCTCTGGCTGCCCCAGGTGGTAAAGCTGGGTGGTCCTAGTGTAGGACACAGCTTCTTTCCCATGTTCCCCTACAGAGAAGCAGCGGGAGCTGGCCCGGAAGGGCTCTCTGAAGAATGGCAGCATGGGCAGTCCCGTCAACCAACAACCCAAGAAGAACAATGTCATGGCCCGGACGAGGTAGAACCCCTCTCTTCCCCAGCTGGACCCTGCCAGCCAGCACCTATTTCTACTGGTCCTGAGCCCCTTCCTCTTTCCTACTTCCTCAGGCAGAATCCAAGGCGGGGAGGGGGAGGGTGAAACAGGGTCCAGCCCAGTTCCCTGCCAGGTTTATGTTTTCCAGTTACCATTCCAACTCCAAAATTCTTCACCCAGGCTGGTTGTCCCCAATAAAGGCTACTCCTCGCTTGACCAGAGCCCAGATGAGAAGCCACTGGTAGCTCTAGACACGGACAGGTGTGTATGCCGTCTGGGGATAGCCGGGCAAGCCACATGAACCTGTATGAGCACAAGTGTGAGCACATACAGGTCAGGCCTGCTATATTGTCAGAATTGGTGTATTCCTCAGCTAGGATTTCTCCCAGGGTGAATTCCTCAGGGACTGGAATTTTTTAGAGGAAAGGGGGTGGACAGAGAGAAGAAGAGGGACTAGCACAGTATCCTGCTGTCTTGGAACAGCTGATCAAATGGCTGCCCCTCAGTGGGCCCTGTTGTTGAATCTGGAAAGTGGGATGGACACTTAATGACCCACCCTTTGTAAGGGAAAAGTCCTACTCCTCAGAAAACTCCTGGTTAGACTTGGACTTTGGGAAAATCCAACAAGCCAGGGTGATTTGAGCCTAATGGGGATGGTGCTGTGAAGGGAGTTCAACTCTGTTTAGAAGGGAGGGTGATAATTTATTTGCAAGGATGGGGCTAGGGAATCTATATTTTAAAAACTGCATATGCATGGAAACAGATTTTATTTAAATTATGACGTTTGAAGTCATGGAGATGGGGTGTGGAACTGACTGCCAGGAGCAGGGTTGCAAGGAGTTTTCTATTTAATTTCCCCAAACCTTTTCCCCTCTGCCCTCTTTTCTCCGCGGCTAGCGACGATGACTTTGACATGTCCAGATACTCCTCGTCCGGCTATTCCTCTGCTGAGGTGAGGCCCCACCCCTTGTAGCAGACACACTGGAGCAGCACCAACTCTGTTTAGAAACAGGCTAGAGCGTGAGGTGAATGCCAGAGCACCTGCTGGAGAAGCGGAATAGGCAGCGCTGGGAGGAGTCTGTGCCCGCAGCGCTGGGTGTCAGTGTGGAGCCGCCAGGGACAGGATAGAGCCTGCAATTGCAGGCAGCCCAAGGTTAGGGGCCAGGGTTATTGGAGCAAGGCTCTCACCTTATAGAAGTGGACCCACAACAGAACCAGGACTGGATGTGAGAAGTAGGCCTTGGATCGGGCAGAGATCTGTAGCAAGGTCTGGAGGATGTGCACTGTAAGAAGTAAGGCCAGAGCCGAAGGTGGGGTCTACAAAGGGACAGTTCCTGGACATTCAGAGAGGCCTGGTAAGGTGTGGGCAGTTGCAGGGGAGTTGCTGCCCTAGCAGGGCACAGTGCCTTCCTGCTGACCGGAGCCTGACCTCCCTCCCCTTTGCCTACAGCAGATCAACCAAGATTTGAACATCCAGCTGCTGAAGGACGGCTATCGGTTAGACGAGATCCCCGACGATGAGGACCTAGACCTCATCCCTCCCAAGTCCGTGAACCCCACGTGCATGTGCTGCCAGGCCACATCCTCCACTGCCTGCCACATTCAGTAGCGGGCGGGGCCGCTGCAGCAGCAGGGGAGGTGCCAACGCAGGCCAGGTTGGACTAGGCAGGGGCTGATCCCTCCCTAGCTCCTCCTAGTGCCCCGGCCCTGTGCCCCTTACAGCCGCCAACCTCGTAACAGTCATTGCTTCCTCCTATGGTAGGACGTGTACCTCTGTGTGTTCATGGAGCCGGAGAAACCAAAACCGGGTCTCTCTCTACCCCAGGGGCTAAAGAGGGGTGGGGGTTTCTTGTTCAGTTAGTTGCTTGCGGTACCTCGCCCAGCACCCTGTCCCTCTCCCCTAGGCTGCAGTCCTAGGATGGGGAGACCTGGAAGGCAGGAAGGCCAGCAGTTTGAGCTGGAGAGGGATCACAAAGCCATGAATCCCCCAGTCCCAGCCTTACAAGGAAAGGGGTTGGGAGGAAGAAAGGCCCAAGGCAGTGGGGGGCAGGTCCCAGCACCTCAGAGCCCATGCCCCTGCCAGCTCATGTATCTATTTGTGTATTCCCCTTCCCCTCCAGATGGGAAGCCTGGCAAAGCATCCAATGGGATACTGTCCCCCTCCCATCAGATCACTGCCTTCTTCTTCCTCCCATTCACTGCCTTCCTTGTTCTCTAGGCTTCTCTAGGCATGGGAAAGGGTGGTATGACCCATCCTCACTGACCCCTAACCAGTACATGTATTTCTCTGCCTTCCCTGTCCACCCACCCCCAAAGTTGGCCCCAGGTTGGAAGCAGGGTAAGGCTAGCCTCCAGTGCCCCATTCCCATCTCACCCCAGCACAAGGTCGGGGAGTATGGTTCCCAGTAAGACCCTTCAAGGAACAAGCTTAGGAGGAATACAGCAGTCACATGGTAGGGAGCACTTGGCAGTGCATGTGTGTGTGTGTGTGTGAGTGTGTGTGTGTGTGTGTGTGTGCACATGTGTGTGTGCGTGCGCACGCACCTGTGCGTCTCATATAGGACCTGTCTCTCCAGGTTTCTGTTCCTGTTGTAGAGGTGGTGTCCATAGTGGAGAAGTGACTGTGTGACCATGCAGTTGACGGAGAGTCTGATTTGGGAGTCAGAAGCCTGGGTTCTGCCTCTCCACTGCACTTTCTTGCTGCAATTCTTAAGGTCCTTTCACACCTGAAGGAATTTCTTCAGAGGAATTTCTGTGGAAGAGAATGAAGAGATTTCTGTGTGTCTTTGAGTGCACCTGGGGGCTCCCTAATTAGTGTGTCTGTGCAGAAAGGGGAAGGGGAAGTGCATTCAAATCTGTTTTAAAAGAGGTTTAAATGTGTGTGTGCGAGAGAAAGAGAGGGAATGTGTATGTGTATGTGTGTGGAGGTGTCTATTGTGTGTGTAGCTATTCAGGATGTCTGTTGGTCAGAACGTGTACTGCTGCTTCTGCTGCTATTGCTGGTTTGGGGACAGGCAGGACAGCTGAGGATGAAGATCAAGAGAAAGAAGGTTGGGGCTGGGGAATGTAGCTCAGAATCTGAGCTTGTCTAGAAGGCATGAGGCCCTGGGTTCAATCCCCAGCTCTGAAAAAGAGAGAGAAAGGGAGAGAAATAGAGAAAGAGAGAGAGAGAAGGAGAAAGGAGATGAACAGGGCTCTCCCCTAACCTGGGGAATATGGACCTGCCCCTATGTGAAAAATGAAAGCACAGCTAGCCTCAGACTGCTTGGACCTATGCCCCACAAATCTCCAATAGGATCAAGTAGTACATTTCTCAAGTCCTCCATGCTGGCACCCCACACATGATGGTGTATCCACTGTCATGGATACCACTCATGCTGCCCTCTGGAAAGCATCTCTGGGACATGTGAGTTGGAAGGGGCAGGTAGTGAGAGGAGAGAGGGAGGCTGCTGGCTTAGGAAGGGTAGCACCTCTCCCTGTACCACACCCAGGAGCTGCCAACTTCAAAGTGTTGGGGTGCAGCTCCCTGCTCTCCACACCAATCCACCCTTATGTCCTCTAGTTACATGATGAGGAAATGCCAAAGGGAGGCAAGGACAGAGAAGGTATCTACAGGCCCCCATCTCAAGCCCTTTTGAAACCCTGGTCAGCATCCCCAGTCCCTGTCATCTGGGCACCAGTACCAGACCTCCCACTATCACCACCACCCTGGGCTCCTTGATTCACCTTTCTAGAACATGGGTACCTCCTCTTTTTTAGACTGCTGCCTTTGCTGCTGACTTACTGTGTGACTCTGGACCATTGTTCAATCTCTGTGGCCCTGAGGAATCAGGGGAAAGCTCCCTCCCCGCAGGACATACTAGTTTTCTGGCAGGCAAGACTTCCAACTGAGGCAGTATACATGTGGCTGGGAGAGGTAGGAAGCTGGCAGCCAGTAGCTTCTACATCTAAGGAGAGAGCATGGTTCCCTCCTTCCCAGTCTGGAAGGTTGGAGGGGAAAAACCAAGGCCTCAGCTTGCCCCTTCCTCCTGCCCTCTTGTAGATACTGCCTTAACACTCCCCCTACCCTTGGCTGTGGCTTCCACCCAGCCAGGTTTCTCTGCGCTCACTAATTTATTTCCAGGAAGGTGTGTGGAAGACATGAGCCGTGTATAATATTTTTTTTAACATTTCCATCGCAGTATTGACCATCATCCTTGGTTGTGTATTGTGTAACACAAATAATGATATTAAAAGCATCAAACAAGCCAGCCTCAGCTCCCTACCTGGGTTGTGGGCTAGGGGCAAGTGGGCTGGGATAAGAAGAGAACTGAGCCTCTGGACGCACATGTCACTCTACCTCCACTTATGGGTTCCTGGGAGTATCACTGACCTGCTGTGTGACCTTAGGTGAGTCACGACCGCTCAGAATCTTGGTTTCTGTCCGGCAAAGAAGACTGGCCTAAAAGGTCTCCAGGAGCTCTCTGAACTTTTGGAAATTTGACTCTTTTGAGGGGTTTTAGGCAGGAAGGGGTTGGGAGTAGAGGGGTAAATTAGATATCCCCAGGGAGGGGACTGAGTCAGGTGATATCATAATGGGCAGTGCCCATCCTGGGGGGAGAAGCAGAGTGGGATAGGAGCAGGAAGGCTGTGGTGAAGGAAAGCCGAAAGATCCTCTACAGGAGGGGGTCACAGCAGCTAGGGGCACCTGCCAGGCTGGAGGTGTGGGCTGTCTATGGGGAGGGGTGCTCACTGATGTCCAGCAGGAGTCTTTGATGGTAGAGCCCACCACAGCATCCCCAAGAACTCACCATGTTCCTCTTCTCCCGTAAGACCAAGACCCCCATCAGCACCTACACTGACTCCTACAGGGCTCCTACCTCCATCAAGGAGGTCTATAAGGACCCACCTCTGTGGGCCTGGGAGGCCAACAAGTTTGTGACCCCGGTAAGTAGAGGTTTGGGGAGGGTTAGGCCAGAGTATATGGCCATGTGTGTCTGGATGACTGTCACTATGTGTTTGTAATTATTTGTTGCTTTGTGCATGTGTGTATTTTATTCATTTGCCTAGGCACAAAAGATCTTACTTTCATGGATCTGAACCAGGCTAGGAAGTGGGAAGAGGCAGATAATAAGCAAGAGTTTTATAAATTGTCAGAAATGCTATAAAGGAAATAAACAAGGTATAGAAATAGAACGGAAAGGTTAGATCACAGAAGACCTCTTTCTTTCATTTTGGCGATGCTGAGGATCAAACTCAGGACCTCAAACTCATGCATGCTAGGCGTGCTCTTCCACTGAGTCACATCCCCAGCACAGACCTCTTTCTCTCAAGGTGACATTGAGCTGAGACTGAAAAGATGAGAGAGAACTAGGCTTGTGAAGAGCTGAAAGAATAGAAGAACTGAAAATTCCAGAGTGATCAGCAAGTGCAAAAGCCTGTGGCTGCCTATAGGACAGGCCAGAAAATGTCCTATATAGGCAGTTCTTCATGCACGTGTATCACAATCTCTTTGTGGCTGTCTACATTAGAAGATGAGTAACTTGAGGCTGGAGCCGAGGCTCAGCAGTTTCGGCGCTTGCCTGGCAAGCACGAGAACCCGGGTTCAAACCCCAGCATCACGTACACAACTAAGTGTTAGAGCAACTAAGGCCATGTGAAAAACTCAATATAGTTGTTTCTCTCTTTCTCTGTCTCTCACTGTCCCTCTCTTTTTAAAAAAAAAAAAAAAAAGATGAGTAGCCAAGTGGGTGTTGTGAAAGTTGGTGTGTAGCTTTCACCAAAGGGAGAGGGGATCTGGAAGTCTAACTCTAACTCTGTATAAGGGAATTTGTCCATGTGTACCATCCAACAAAACTTTGCTGAGTGTCTTCTTGTGTACCAGGGATACAAAAAGGAAGGGCTATCCCCGCCTTTAAGAAGCTGTTGGCAAACAGGTGAGCAAAGTCAGGTTGCTGTATGTGGGCCATGCACCAGCAGAGCAAGTGCTGACTGGAAGGGAAGAGCACTCCCAGGACCTGGAGGGCCAGACTGCTGAGTGACAGAAGCAAGGAAGCTTCCTGCAGAAGAGTTCTGAGAAAAGGCAGCCTGGGGACCCCACCTGGAACTGAAACTATTAGACAGGAAAGAGAGTAGGCTACAGACCAAAAAGGGCCCTTAGATTATGTTAAGGCTCTGGAACAAAAAGTTCCAGGTTCCTGAACCTGAAAATGTCATGGTTGAATTGTGATTTAAGCCACTGCAGCCATGTTGTCACAGAATTGGACAGGTTGGGACTGAGGACAAGAAGGAGGAGCCAGGAATAATGGCAACACCTATAACCTCAGCCACTCCAGAGGCTGAGGTGGGAGGATCACAAGTTCAAGGCCAGCCTGGCCAACTTAGCAAGACTGTCTCAAATAAATAATAAATAGAGGCTGGAGTGGTGCTTGCCTGGCATGCATAAGGACGTGAGTTTGAATCCCAGAACTACATACACAACTAAGTGTTGGAGCAATAAAAGCCACATGGAAAACTAAATAAAATTGATTCTTTCTCTCTCTCTCTCTCTCTCTCTCACTGTTCCTCTCTCTTTAAAAAAATAATAATAATCGTAAATAAAGGCTGGATGTATAGGTCAATGGTAAAGCACTTGCCTAGCTTGCACAAGGCCCTGGATTTTATCCATAGTACCACAAACAAAAAGGAAGATGAAGGATGTGGGTAGAATATGCCAACAACAACAACAAAAACTGCAGCAGTGAAAAAAGGAATTTTTTTGAATAGGAGGTATTTTTTTGAGAATTTTCAAATAACATATTTTGTTTAACAACAAAATAAATATATACTTAATGCAGAAAATGGGGAAAACCCAGAGAATCACAAGGAAAAATTGTCCATAATCCCATTGCCTAAAATAACCATGATTAGTATATTCTTACATGCTCTTATAGCAAGCAATTTTTTTTACAAAAATGGCATCATATTGTACTAATATTTTAAATCTTGCATTTTTCACATTGTCATATATCAGGGTAAATTTTCCTGTGTCAAAAATAGCTTGCAGGGGTTGGAGATTTAGCTCAGTGGCAGAGCGCTTGCCTAGCAAGCAGAAGGCCCCAAGTTCGATCCTCAGCCCTGAAAAACAAAAAATAGTTTGCAAATGCCAGGCACGGTGGCACATGCCTATAATTGCAGCAATTCAGGAGGCTAATGCAGGAGGATCAGGATCACAAGTTCAAAGCCAGCCATAGCAGTTTAGCAAGGCTCTAAGCAAATTAGCAAAAAATAAAACAGGCTGGGGATGTGGCTCAGTCATTAAGCACCCCTGGGTTCAATGCCCAGGACCCACCCCCCAAAAAATATTTGGAAATGTAATTTTACAGACCATATGTAGTATTCTATTTTACAAATGTACCATAATATATTTAAAGTATCTTATATTTACTAATATAATTATTATTGTACATATACCTTTGTACACATCTTCAAGTATTTCCTTAAAATAGATTTCTAGACATGAAATTGTTGGAAGAAAGGATATACACATTTTTTAAAAACTTGATATTTAGGGGTTGGGGATTTCACTCAGTGGCAGAGTGGTTGCCTAGCATGCGCAAGGCCCCGGGTTCGGTACTCAGCTCTGAAAAAAACAAACAAACTAACTTGATATTTAGGGCTGGAGCAGAGAGGGGGCTCAGCAGTTACGGTGCTTGCCCAGCATGCACCAGTACACAAGTTCAAAGCCCGGCACCACATACACAACGAAGTGTATGAGGAATGAAAGTCACATGAAAAACTAAATAAAGATTGCTTCTCTTTCTCTCTCTCTCTCTCTCTCACTGTCCCTCTCTCTCTAAAATACAATTAAATTAAATTTTTAAAACTTGACATTTGGGTCTGGAGCTCAGCAGTAGAGCGCTTGCCTGGCATGTCTGAGGACCCAGGTTTGAAACCCAGCACCACATACACAACTAAGTGTCAGAGCAATGAAAACCAAATGAAAAACTAAATAAAATTGATTCTCTATTTTTAAAAAAATTGATATTTGTCTCAAATCGCTATAATAAAGGCTGTAATAATTTACATTCCCACAGGCAAAAAATGAGAGTGCTTGTGTACATTTCCACTTTCACTAGGAGGAAATTTTAAGAAATAGATCAATAGATTTTTTTTTTTTAAGAGAGAAGAGGGACAGTGAGAGAGAGAGAGAAAGAGAATCAGTTTTATTTAGTTTTTCATGTGGCTTTCATTGCTCAGACACTTCATTGTGTAGGTGGTGCTGGGGTTCAAACTCAAGTCCTTGTGCATGCCAGATAAGCGCCTTAACTGCTGAGTCACCGCTCCAGCCCCCCAGATCAATACATCTTAATAGGGCTGGAACAGTGGCTCAGCAGTTATGGTGCTTACCTAGCATGTGCAAGGTCGTGGGTTCAAACCCCTGCACCACATACACAATCAAGTGTGGAATCAATGAAAGCCACATGAAAAACTAAATAAAATTCTCTTTCCCTTTCTCTCTCTCTCTCTCTTAAAAAAATAGATCTTAATAAATATCTTGATATAAAGCTGGAGAAGTTATGGTAATTCCTGAGTTTTTAACTCTGGCAACTAGAGGAGTAGTAGTGCTACCAAATGAGATTTGGAATAGCAGATTAGAGACTTGGAGTCCATTTTTGGACACAAATACTTGAGATTATCCAGGAAAAGATATGTGGTTGGTTGCTAGATACATGGTACTTATCTGAAGCAAAGGAAAGAGGCCTGAGCAACAGATGGAACTTGAAGTTATCATTATATAAGTGGTAGCTGAAGTGATATAAGTGGATGAGTTCACCACAGAAAAGTGAGAAAATAGCCAAGGAAAGAATTCTAGTGAATAACAATATTCAAGAGATAGTAAAGGAATATGGCCAGAGAGATAGGAGGAAAAATGGAAGAGACACCAATTAGGACCAAATTATTAGAGGCTGGAGCAGTGGTTCGGTGGTGGTTCAGCGGTTACAGCGCTTGCCTGGCATGCAAGTTCGGAACCCAGGACCATGTATACAATGAAGTCTTGCAGCAGCAGAAGCCATATGAAAAACTAAATAAAATTGATTCTCTCATGGTTCCTCTCTTTAGAAAAAAAAAAGACCAATTATTAGACAGTGTGAAATTATTAAGTCAGTGTGAAATGCTGTGGACACACAAAGGGATCTTTTGAAAATAGTAACTCTCAGTAATCTGGCCAGATAGTTTCAGTGCAGAAAGGAGTGAGTCTGATTGCCATTGGGGTAAGAATGAAGAAAAGGTTTCTGACTCTGGCAGTGTGGTGTGTAGTCTGAAGGCCCCTCCTGCTTAAAAAACAAACAAACAAACAATAAAAAAACTAAGTCTTGCATAAAAATTCTTACTTTGTTTTGGACTCTCATGGGTGTGACTGGTAAGTACATTTCTCAAGATAGCATTGCCCTGAGGACAAATGCCAACATCAGCTTTATAGCTTAGAGTTTTAAACCTTAAAATAGTGGAGAGGTGAAGGAACTAAATCTGTGAATTTCCAACTGAACAGAAGGTTCAACGTCTCTGGCTCCTTGCCTCCCCCAATCCAAACACACACACACACACACACACACACACACACACACGGAATCTATATCCTTTTGTAGTGAAAACATCCTCAATGTAGGTCTCCAGGTATCCTTCAGAGTAAAGCCAAACACAGGCTCATAATAAGAAAAAGCTCAGTAGTAGAGTGCTTGCCTAGTATGCACAAGGCCCTGGGTTCAATCCTCAATACCACAAGGTAAAAAGAAACCCAACGTTTTATAGGATCAGCAGAAGCAACAAATGGCAGACTTAATTTCCAAGGTCTTCAGATTAAGAAATCAACAAGAAGACAAATTTTTTTTAAAGAAAGGGTGAGAGAGGAAGAAGCAACTTTATTTTTTCATCTGGGTCTGTTATTCTGACACTTATGTGTATATGTGGTGCTGGGGTTCGAACCCAGTTCCTTGCGCATGCCAGGCAAGCGCTGCAACTGCTGAGCCACTGCTCCAGCCCCCAATTATTAATTTTTTCTCCAGCCCCCAATTATTAATTTTTTTAAAAATGTAAAATCAAAATAAGCAAAAGATAAGAGAACATTCTTAAAACTGAGTAGATAAATATAAAAAAGGAACTGAGTAAAAAATTTAGAATTGAAAATGTAGGGACTGGGGACTGTAGCAGTGGCTCAGCGGTTACAATGCTTGCCTGGAATGCACAGGGGCGCGGGTTCGAACCCCAGCACCACGTATACAATGAAGAATCCGAGCAATGAAAGCCACATGAAAAACTAAATAAAATTCTTTCTTTTTTTTTTTCTCTCTCTCTCACTGTCCCTATCTCTTAAAAAAATAAAATAAAAAAAGAAGAGGGGCTGGAGTGGTGGCTTGGTGGTTATAGCACTTGCCTGGCATGTGCAAGTACATATGTTCAAACCCCAGCAACCCACATACACAACTAAGTATCAGAGCAACAAAAGCCATATGAAAAAGTCAATAAAAATTGATTCTGTCTCTCTCTCTCTCACTGTCCTTCTCTCTTTAAAAAGAAGAAGAAGAAGAAAAGAAGAAGAAGGAGGAGGAGGAGGAGGAGGAGAAGGAGGAGGAGGAAGAAAATGGATTGGCGAAACCCAAAACTTTGTGAATGGATTAAGAAACAGATTAAACACCCCTGAAGGGTTTCAGTGAAATAAAAAAATAGATTGAATAAAATTTCCCAGAATGCAGCAAAGAGAGACAAAGAGATGTAAAATATCAAATATTCAGCAATATGAAACACAGAATGAGAAGATCCCACACTCATTTAATCAGAGTTTCAGAAGAAAGCGGGAGAAGAAAAAGAATAAGCGTTATCTAAAGAGAAATAGGCTTAGCAGGCCATGGTGGCACATGCCTGTGATTCCAGCAACTCAGGAGGCTGTCAGGAGGATGACAAATGCACAGCCAGCTCTCAGCAGTTTAGGAAGGCCCTAAGCAACTTATTTTGAGACCTTGTCTCAAAATAAAAACAGAAAAGACTGGGGATGAGGCTCAGTGGTTAAGCACCTCTGGATTCAATCCCTGGACTTAGAGAGAAAGAGAGAGAGAAATAGGCTTAGGATTTTCCAGAACTACTTTAAGAAATGAATACACAGATATAGAAAAAGTAAAAGAAATTCCACAGCCATATGGCTTGCAGTAAAACTGCAGAACAGCTTAAAAGACAACCTTAAAAGCAAACAGAAAAAAAAAATTGAAGTGTGATCCTTTCAAGAACGAAGCAAAAATGAAAATGTTGAGCTGGTAGAGCACTTGTTTAGCATGCATGAGACCCCAGATTCAGTGATCAGTACCATCTAAACACACAAATTTACTATCATTAGATCTGTCAATTATAAGAGAACTTCTAAAAGATATACTTCAAGAAGAAGGAAAATGATCACAGAAAGCAAGCTGGAGATGCAAGAAAGAATTGTGGGGTTGGAGCGGTGGCTCAGCAGTTTCGGCCCCTGCCTGGCAAGCACGTCACCCCGGGTTCAAACCCCAGCACCACGTACACAACTAAGTGTTGGAACAACTAAGGCCATGTGAAAAACTAAATAAAGTTGTTTCTCTCTTTCTGTCTCTCTCACTGTCCCTCTCTCTTTAAAAAAAAAAAAATTGTGAAAAACTGATTTTTTTAAAAAGGTAAATTCAAGCAAAAATTAACTACAGAAAATAATTGTAAGCCAGGCACAGAGGCACACTCCTATAATCCCTCCTGCCTCAGTATCACAAGTTCAAGGCCAGCCTCAACAACTTAAAAAGGGTGGCTGGATCAGTGACTCAGCGTTAAAGCACTTGTCTGGCATATGCAAAGACCCAGGTTCAAACCCCAGCATCCCATGCACAATGAAGTGTCAGAGAAGCAAAAAACAGATGAAAAAGTAAATAGAATTGATTCTCTGTCTTTCCAAAAAAAAAAAAAAAAAAAAAAAAAGGAGAGAGAGATATCAGGGGTGATAGAAATATTCTAAAACTGGGTTGTGATAATCAACTCTACAAACTCACTAAACATACTTGACTTGTATACTTAAACAGTGGATTTTATGGTATATAAATTACACCTCAGTAAAACTATTTGGGGGGAAAAGCAGAAATAGTTGCTAAAATCCAATACCCATTAAAAAAAAAACTAGCAAACTTAAGTAAAGTGAACTCCCTAATTTGATAAAGAATGACACACACCAAAGAGTGGTGGCTCAGCGGTTATGGCACCTGCCTGGCATGCGCGAGGACGCAATTCAAACCCTAGTACCCCCAAAAAATAAAACACAAAAAACAAAAAGAAATAAGCAAGCAAAGAGTGTAGGAGCAATATTATAAAACGTTAATACTTTAGAAAATACTTAAATACTCCAACACTTGAAAAAAAAAAAAATAAATGGGGCTGGAGCAGTGGCTCAGTGCTTGCAGTGCTTGCCCGGCATGTGCGAGTATGCTAGTTCAAATCTGAGCACCACATACACAACAGCCTTGCAGCAACGAAAGCCACATGAAGAAAACTAAATAAAATTGATTCTCTCTCTCTCTTTAAAAATAAATAGATAAATAAATAAATAGAGATATATAACATGTTCGTGGATAGGAAGAGTTACTATCACAAAGATTCATTGCAACTTGATTAAAATCTCAACAGGATTTTTTGAGAAATTTGACAAGTTGTTTCCAAAATTTATACAGAAGAGCAAAGGCCCCCAAAAAAGTTAAAATGCACCTGAAAGAGGGGATATGCCCAGATATTAATATTCATTACAAAGTTATAGAAAAATCATAATTCATAAAGCATAGTATTATAAAGACGGACACACTGACAAACGGGCTGGGGATAAAGCTCAGTGGTAAAGTGCCCCTGAGTTCAATCCCTGGTACCAAAAAGTTAAAAACCAAAAAATAAATAAAAAATTCCCAGAAAAAAATTATCTAGCTTCTCAACATAGATAATTAAACAGTTATGTTCCTCCAAATGTTCAAGGTACAGTCTACTTCAATATTACTTAAATTCATCCAGAGAATCAGAGAAAAGTGTCTGAGTAACAAAAGCCACATGAAAAACTAAATGGAATTGATTATCTCACTGTCCCTCTCTCTTTAAAAAAATAAAATTATTAGGATACATCAGAAACAAACCCACACCTATATGGAAACAACACATGACAAAGATATTTAAAAAATAAAGCTCTGGGAGAATACATAAGGCTTGGGATGACATTAAAAATCTGTGGGGAGGGCTGGAGCGGTGGCTCAGCGGTTTCGGAGCTTGCCTGGCAAACACGAGGACCCGGGTTCAAACCCCAGCACCACGTACACAACTGAGTGTTGGAGCAACGAAGGCCATGTGAAAAACTAAATAAAGTTATTTCTCTCTTTCTCTGTCTCTCTTACTGTCCCTCTCTCTTTAAAAAAAAAAAAAAAAAAAACAAAAAAAAACTATATTCTTAAAAAAAAAAAAAATCTGTGGGGAAATCGGACATGGTGGTGCATGCCTGTAATCCCAGCAATTCTGGAGGCTGAGGCAGAAGGATCACAAGTTCAAAGTCAGCCTCAGCAATTTAGCACGGCCCTAAGCAACTTATTGAAACCCTGTCTCAAAATTTAAAAAAAAATAAATAGAAAGGGCTGGAGATGTGACTCAGTGGTTAAATGTCCCTAGGTTCAATCCCTGGTACCAAATATAAATAAATAAAAAATAAAAATCTTCAGGGAAAAGTCAACTGCTTAATAGGAAAATGGGTTATCTATATGGATAAAAATAAAAGTCCTGGACTGGAGCAGTGGCTCAGCAGTTACGGCGCTTGCCTTGCATGCGCAAGTAGTAGAGTTCAAACCGCAGCACCACGTACACAATGAAGTCTCAGAGCAACGAAAGCCATGTGAGAAACTAAATAAACATTGATTCTCTCTGCCCCTCTCTCTCTCACAACCCTTTTCTTTAAATAAATAAAATAAAAGTCCTAACTCATTGAACCCCCAAAATAAGTCATGACAGATTAAATATGAAAAGTAAAACTGTCTAGATTTTAGAAGGAAATAAAGGACATAATCTCCATTATCTGAGAGTATAGATACATTTCTTAAGTCACAAAAAGCACTAACCATAAAAGATTAATAAATTCAACTGCTTAAATTAAGAACTTCTGTTCGTTTAAGACACCATAAAGAAAAAGATTGAAGTCACAAACTGAAAGATTTGCAACATGTAACTGATTAGTATACAGAATAAAAAACTATAATTCTCTGGGTTAAAATTGAACACACATGTGTTTTAACTACTTCCTGAAACCCTTGAAAACTACAGTAAAATAATGAATAAGACATAAAGCTACAATGATGGTGAGAAAGAAGGGACAATGGCAAGAAAGTTTTGGAAGATGAAAGTTCGATAGATAAAGTAGCAACTGATTTAACAATCTGAGAAAGCTGAATCCAAAGCCAGTAACAGGAAACCCAAAACATAATTCAATTTAAAACTGCAGAATTTTCAAAAGCTTCAGGAATTGGTAATCCTAGACTTCTCTGAAACTGAAGATGGGACAGGACCGAGGCTAAAGTAAGGATTATTTGAAAGCCTTTAAGAACCAGTTAAACCCACTAATCCCCTCTTCTATTCCACGCCAGAGGGTGACTGCCCGCCTCTGTCTCTGCAAAAGTCACAGGCTTAATTTTTGGAGAGGATCTGAAGACTGAGAATGCAAGTTGAGGACAGGGTACCACACTGAAAACAGGTGAACCTCCACATACTGAATGCTAACCTCCCCAGCAGCCCTCTAGGTTCTCAGAATACCCACAGCTTGGTCACCACCCTCAGGCCAAAGATTGAAAGAATCTGTTCTGAAGAATCTGTTCAGTCAAGATGAAAGATAAACAGACATTGACATTAAAGTTTTTAAAAACAGCCCAACTAGATCATTCCATGGTGATGCCTACAGTTGACAAAGCCCATCCATAGATCAAAACCTTCAATAAGCTCTTTTAGGCTTCTACTTGTAAAAATAAGCAGAGGCAGCAGACATCTGGGGAAAGCCTCTAACAGAAAAATTGATGATGTCTACAAGTTCTTCTAAATGACTATTTTTGTATTTGTGAGTATGTGTATCTGAGCACTTAGTGAGGGTGTATGTGTGTAACTGGATGCATAGGGGTATGTGTGTATGGGTGTCTAAGGCTCAGGGAAGTGCTGAGTCATTGGATCCCTGCACCCACATCCCCCATATTCTGTCCACTGCCCACAAGGATGTGCTGTGGTGGACCTGCCCACAGAACAATGTCAGCTGAGCTAGGCACAGTGATGCATACCTGTAATCCCAGGCACTCAGGAGGCTGAGGCAGGAGGAGAATCACGGTGACACCCTGTCTCAAAATAAAAAAAAATAAAAATGACTAGGGATTAGGGGACAGGAGGAGGGAGGTAGAGGGAGGTAGAGGTATGGGGGGGATATTGAGCAAATTGTATTGCTGATTTGTGTGCCTCTAGGAATATGTGACAAATAATCCCATCATTATGTACAACTATAATGCACTAAAAATTATATATATATATATATATGTATATATATATATGTATATGTATATATAAATTAGCCAATCAAAGCAAAAAAAATGGCTAGGGATGTATTTCAGTGGTAAAGTGACCTTGGGTTCAATCTCTAATACTGGAAAAAAACTAAACAAAACAAAACAAAGAAAAAAATGTCAGTGTAGCACAGAATATCCTAGAAACCCCTGAGCTGAGAGTTTTTCCAGGATGGTTAAAGCTCCGAAAACAGGAGGCTGGAGCGGTGGCTCGGAATTTATGGCTCTTGCACAGCATGCCCAAGTACATGGGTTCAAACCCCAGCACCACATACACAACTAAGTGTTGGAGCAATGAAAGCCATGTGAAAAACTCAATAAAAAATTGATTCTCTACCTCTCTCTCTCTCTCTCTCTTCTCTCTAACCTTCTCTCTTAAAAAAAAAAAAAGAGTTCTTTGTATATTAAAAAAAAAAACTCCAAAAACAGCCAGGTCTTAGCATTGGCCCAGGAAAAGGAAGTCTCTACCCTTAAGACCATAAAGGGCAGTTGTTGGTGTCACTATCCTAGCACCTATTAGGTAGTGGTCCATTGTAAGAAAGCTTTTCCTGGTGTCTGACTTTGCTGGTGTCCCATACTTGTGACCTAGCTGCTTTTTGAGAACAGCTGCCTACTGAGACCTGTGGGCCCAAGCTGTACTTGGCATTCTGCTCTCAGCTAAGAACAAGGGGCCCCAAAGGGAGGTCTGGTCTGGGCTTCCAGAGATCTAATCCAACAAGAAGTGATGGATTGAGATATAGCGAACATCAAAAAGCAGAGAGACCTAGGACTCAGAACAAGAACAGGAAAAACATCAAGGTAGGATGATGACCAGGGCACAGGAAGGGTCAGGGTCAAGGGTAATACTGAGTCCTGATCAGAGTCACAGCAGAATCAGAGTTGGGTCAGAGACAAGGAATTAAATTTTAAAGTAGGTGCCCCACCAGCCTCGTCCTTCAGCCCCTTCATGGTGCAAAATTCCCAAAGAGCCATCCCTGCCCCAAAAAACTGCATAAGGCATCCAGCTCCCAGGGCAGCCAGCTTTTCCCAGGACTCCAGACTGTACCAGAGGCTTGTTGGCCCTGTTGGAAGAGACTTAGGCCCTGTTCCCAGGTAGCACATAATAGAGAAGAAAGAGAACAGGAACATTCAGCTCTGACTGAGAGCTCCCAGTCAGGAAACGATAGAAATGAAGTCAGAAAACCACCCTGGGGCTGGAGCGGTGGCTCAGTGGTTGGAGTGCTTGCCTGGCATGTGTAAGGATCTGGGTTCAAACCCCAGCACCACATACCATACACACTAAGTATTGGAGAAACAAAGGCCATAAAGGAAAATAAATGAAATGGATTCTCTTTTTATTTCTCTCTCCCCCCATTCTTCTTCCTCCATTCCCCCTCTCTCTGGTCTCTTAAAAAAAAAAAAGAAAAGAAAGAAAAGAAGCAGAAGCAGAAGCAGAAGAAGTAGAAGAAGAAGAAGAAGAAGACCACCACTCTGACTAGGAGCAAAAGCCTGGCTCCAAGCCCTGGCTTCAGATGTGAAAAAAAATTTTTTTTAAATAAAAGAATGGATAGGTCAAACAAGAAAACTTTGCAGAGGAATAAAGACTGGCATTGGAAACCTTCTGGCGTAGAGAGGAGGGTTGGGAACACACCAGAGCCTACCTTCTCAAAGGGGGCTGAATTTAGATCTAGCAAGGCCCCAGGGCTGGGGTCTCTACATGCCTAGCCCTTTCTCTCTCCCCTTGCCCAGGGTCTGACTCAGACTATGGAGCGCCATGTGAACCCTGAAGCCCTGCGGAAGATGGTCAAATGTGCTACCCAGGACTATGGCTATAAAAGTTCCATATCAGGTCATCCGTACTTTCCTGAGAAGTACTGGCTGTCTCCAGAGGAAGGTAAGGTCCTCACTCCTCACCCTACTCTGACCCCAGAAGAGACCCCAACTGTGACCCCCAACCTGAATACTACCCATGACCTAGGCTTCTTCCCTAATCAAATCTTACTCCAGCTTAACTGTCCTGACCCTGGAGGAAATGAACTGGGCCCTGCTTTCTGGAAATTCCCTGTCTGGGGAGGGGTTGGGGGTTACTGGAAAAGCCCTTGGTCTAATCCTTAGACAGATGGAGATAATATTAACCTCCCCCAAACAAATCCCTCAAAGTGTTCCAGATGCTACCTCCTCCCATCTTCTATGCAACCCTGCTCCATGCATTCTCTCCATTTCTCCTGCATCCATCTGCCCCACTACCTCCTTCCCTCAACCTGTAACATTTTCTAATTTCTTCCTACCTAAAAAACTCTTGTTCCTCTCCTTCACAGCCAGGATTCCCAGAAACATAGTCATCTATATACATTGTACTTCCTCATCCCTTCTTCATACCCTTAACAAGAAATTATCTTTCCCCTTTGCTTAAGTGTTTATTATTTCTCTGTCCAATCCAAAAGAGTCAAGAGTCTTCCTTATTCATAGCTGTGCCCTCTCTCTGAAGGGGCTTCAAAGAAGTACCAGTTTTCATAAATATTTTTTTAAGAGAAAGGGATAGTGAGAGGTTTTTTTTCCCATAAGCAATTTTGAATTAATTAATAATTCCCAATTGAAATTAAGAGTTCAGGGGGCTGGAACTGTGGCTCAGCAGTTATGGCGCTTGCCTGGCAAGCGCGAGGACAAGGGTTCAAACTCCAGCACCACATACACAACGAGGGTGTCGAGCAACAAAAGCCACATGAAAATTGAAATAAAATTGATTCTTTTCTCTCTCGCTCTCTCACTGTCCATCTCTTAAGAAGAAAGAAAGAAAAGAAAGAAAGAAAACAAAGGAAATTAAGAGTCTACCTCTCCTATACTAAAACACTAAAATTGCACTTGTAGACTCAAGGGATATTAAGGAGAAAGAATAAACAATCAATGGGGTTTCAGTCTACCACTTGAAATATACAATATATCTACTGTAGACATTTCAACCTCTGACTACCCTTTACTCCTTAAAACTACTTTCTCATTTGGCTTCTCTGATGCCTCACTTTCCTGGGTCTCTTGTGTACCCACTATAGAAACCTCAGGTCCTTCAGGGTGCTACCAGAGCCCTCTTCTCTTCTTGCACCTTCCCCATGGCCAGGTTATCTAACCCATCCATGGCTTTAATTACTGGTAGTTCCGAGTTTGCATTTTCAGCCTTAACCTCTCCCCAGAATCCCTCTCATTTTTACTGGATGTGACCATGCACCTCCAACTCAGTATGTCTAACCCACCAACTCAGAACTCCAAATCTAACATGCCACACCCCCCCCCACATCCACCTCCCCTTCTCTAGAACCTCTTTAATCCTGTTTCTCACATGTGTTCTTTCATATTGTTGAAGAGAGGATTGCAGAGGACCATGTATTCCAGGCTTAGGAAATGAGGACAGTGTTAAAGGGTTTTAACTAGAGAAGGGTCTTGGTCAAATCTCTCAAATTTTCATTTGACAGCTTCGATGTTGAGGTTGGATTATAGAATTTCAAAGATGAGGCAAGGAGACCAATAGGCTAATCATAATAGTTTTTTTTATGTGCCAGGCATTGTTTTAAATGTTTTATGTAGGGATTATTAGTGGAGCTCAGTGATAGTGCATGTGCCTAGCACTAACCAGGTCCTAGGTTCAGTTCCTGGGTATAGAAGAAAAGTTTTACGTAGAGTAACTCATTTAAACCTCACAACAAGCCTAAGATCCATCATCACCCCCATTTTAAGGTTGAGAAAATAGACAAGAAAATTAGATCCGTCACGTTTATACATAGCTAATAATTGGCAGAACTGAAATTTGAATCCAGGTAGTCCATTATGTTAACCATGACATTATATATATTACCTCTAGATTAAGGAACCACAGAGATAAGGGTGTGAAATCATGGGGAGAAGGGCTGGAAGAGAGGATAGACTCAAGGGATATTAAGGAGAAAGAATAAACATATCTTGGAGCCTGGATGTGGAAGAAGAGATATATAGAATTGGGAGGAGGCCCCATTCTCAGTTTGGCCCATTCAGGAGAATAGAGCCAGGATGAAAAATGATCAGCACAATGGATCCAGAGGATCTGGACCTCACTCAGAAGCTTGCCTTAAATAAGACATGGGGTGCATCTCAATGTCAAAAGACAAATGGGGCTAGGATGGGCTTGGGACTGGACTGAGAAATGTCAGGAAGAGTCAGCTTTGTTCTGGGGATCAGAGAAGGAACTTGGGGGTGGGGTTAGATCCTGGATTCAGAAAGGAATAACACAAATCTACCCTTTGGATGAAGAATATAAATGCAGTCCAAGCTACCTGGGCAATGATCGGTGCAGGACATGGAGGTTGGGACCTTACAACAACGCCTACTGGAACAAGTATACCACCTGCCTTCCCCGACTGCCTAAGGTACCTACTATGCCCACTACAAAGGACTGGGATTTGGGACAGAACCCCCTCAAATCATAGTGACTGATACTTCATTAATTCCTCATTCTTTTCCCACCAACAATGCTGCAGGGCTGTTCCATATCTGTGAAACTAGGGTTTGTACTTTTTAACTGAAAAGAGAAGCTGCGTGTGGGGTCATGATGGGTCTCTGGGTCTCAATCTCTGATCAGGCTCTGTGGGGACATGGCTGGTGTGTTGGCCTTTGCATGGGACCTTCTCCAAGGTTACCAACTGACCTATCCCCACCTCTTCTGGCCACTGTGACACCATGGCTGGCTGAGGAGTCAATAATGAGCTGAATCTTCCTGCTCCACCTTCCCCTCCCTTGTGATGTGAGCAGACAAACAGCAGGGCAGAAAGGCTAGCATTCCATAGCATTGCAAACATAGGAGACTCTTCCCAGAAGGTAGGAGGAAATCTGCCAAAGGCCCAGGCCTCTGGCAGGAAATGTGAGAAGACCCAAGGCCAGAGCAGGAGTGCTTAAGTGTAGGCTGACCGAACCTTTTGAATTAGATCTTCCTCAAGAATCAGAATTTTTAGCAAGTTCCCCAGGCAATTCTGATGGGTAAGCATTATTTAAAATCCTCTATTAGAGAGATACCCAAACATAACTAGACAAAGATGGGTAAAATCAAAGGCAAATACTGAGGCAAGGTTATCAGAGGCCCAGGCCAAACCCCTCCTCCATCCACAGCCCTTTCCACGCTAGCCCCGCCCCCGAAGGCGGATTGCTCAGCGACAACCCAAACACTCAACCCTGGAAAGTAGGGGAGCTGCTGAGCGGCGGGAAAGGGCTACGCCTGCGGACAGGTCTAATGTTCTGAGAGGGCCCCCAAAAGGAAGCTTCTCTTTCGGTCAGAGCTTGGGGCAGTATGTGTGTCGTTTCCAGGATGCCGGGATGGAGACTGTAGTTCGAGGAATGCCGTTGGAGTACCCTCCTAAACCGGAGCGCCTCAATGCCTATGGTAAAGAGTGGTGGCAGTGGACAGATGGCTTTTGAGAGGGCAGGGGGAGGGGAGGCCAGAGGAGGGCTGGATGGGGACATAGCGGAGACTGAGGATCCTGAAGAAGGTGTAACTTGTCTCTGCATGTTTATTTTTGTCTCTGCCTCTCCCTGTCTCTGACCCTTCCTTTTCCCATCCCTGTATCTCTGCCTTTGGGTGTCCTGGGTTCTGGACTCGCGGGCCCAGAGCGCGAGGTGGTGGTGAACATGCTGAACTCGCTGTCCCGGAACCAGCCGCTGCCTCAGATAATGCCCCGATGCGGGTGCCTGGACCCGCTGCCAGCTCGTCTGCCTTACCAAGGTTATGAAAGCGCTTGCTCCGGCCGCCACTACTGTCTGCGTGGGTTGGACTGCTACGCCACTGGGGCACCTTGCACAGAACGCCGCCTGAGGCCTTTATGTCCAGAGCTGCCGACTGTAAGGTTCGCAGGGCTCCACTCGCCTCAGCCCGGCTCCGCCCCGAAACTAGCCCCGCCCCAGAGTCCTGCCAAACCTGGCTGCGAGCGTAGCATCCCAGCGTATTTCTAACCCAATCCGACTCCGTGCCAGTCCGAGCTTTCCTGCAGTACTCTCTCAGCTTACAGGGTCCCAGGGAGCAAGTGAACAGTTGAGGCGGAGAACCTTCATGAAAGGTTTCCCCAGTCTCCGACCCTGCCCCTTCTGAACTGCGGTCAAGGTCAACCTGATGCCTCTGTGTTCTCAGGAGGTCCTGCTGAAGGGTTTTTGAGGATTCGAAATCCTGCACATCAGTCCCACCTTTTTTCCAAACACCCTAACCTTGACCCCTACCTGGTGGTCTGTTCCTGGAGATGCAGGTTCTAGCCTGTGGATTGCCATGTTCTTCCTGGGTCTTGGGTCACCATTAGTAGAGGGTGAGGTCATTGCTGAGGGTTAAGTGAGTAAGGAAGTGAGCGGCCTTGGCCACCTCCTTGCCCCTCACCACCTCCGGGGATAGAAATCCTTGCGTGTTACTGCTAAGGAAAGGCTCGAGTGCACAGACCTAGTCCAGGCTGCAACAGCGCAGTTGATCTGCATTCATCCTGAAAAGTCCGTGGCTGTTAAAAGAGGTGTTCAGAGAAGGTCCTAGGCCCTGTCCCTAACTCCCCACTCCCGCCCCTCCTGAAGTCCAGAGAACCTGATTCATTGTGAGAGACTGGGTCCTATACCTCAAAAAGGTACGGAGGCCGAACTCGCTGGCATAAGCCTGTAATCAATAAGACTCGGGAGACTGTGACCAACCTGGGAAATTTAGCCAGGTCCTGTCTCAAAATAAAAAATAATAAGGGATGGGGATATAGTCCAGTGGTGCAGCACTTGCCCAGTTTGTGCAAGGTCTTGGGTTTAATCCCCTGTACCAAAAAAGTAGTGGGGTGGGGAGATATGGGGAGGTTTGCAAAAAAAGCTAAACCTCTAGGAAGCTCAGAAAAGCTGCCTCTTCTTTCCATCATGCTGGAGAAGCTGCTGTCCCACAGCGGGGACTTGGGAGCTCCCAGGCTCTCGACGACTGCAACCCAACCACCCTAGAATCCCGCTTGCTCAATCAATGCCCACCCTGAATGGCAGCAACGAGGCCTTAGGGGGAAGGGACTTTCAGGGGCCTTTCCGGAGGCAGAGCCGCACTGGGGTCTTGAAGGGCAAAGAAGAAGTGGGGTGGATCCCCGCGGTGGGACTGATACCTGAAGCGTCGCCCAGGTGCTGGTCTGGACTACGGGGACACCAAAAAGCCCTACACCTCCCTGCCCACGGCTTCCTCCCCCAGGGGTGTTTCGCCCTGCGACCACCGGCCCGGAATGCAATGTGCTGTTACAACTCCCCCGCCGTCATATTACCCATGTCCGAACCTTAGGTAAGTCTGACACTCACATTCATTTACACTGGAGGCTGTTCTCTCTCTTTTTTTAGAGAGGGACAGTGAGAGAGAGAGAGAGAGAGTCAATTTTTTATTTAGTTTTCCATGTGGTCTTCGTTGCTCAGACATTTTGTTGTGTACGTGGTGCTGGGGTTTGAACCCACGTCACTGCACATATAAGGCAAACGCCGAAACCGCTGAGCCACCGCTCCAGCCCCGAGGCTGTTCCCTTAATGCCCGCGTGGGTGGGGGAGAGGATTAGTTTACCTGGAAATTGTCCGCTGCAATGCAATGACAGAAAGATGCCACCAGGAGGAGCTAGTGCTACGGGCAAGCCAAAGCTGGCAAGAGGTAGAGGACCCTAGGAGAGGGCAAGGTCAGTATTGAGGGATTATAGTTGGCAGTGAATTGAGTCCAGAGCATTGAGTTGGGGGCTTAAAATACAGTAAGAAATCTTAAGAGAGTGCATTGGTATCAGAAATTTAACAGTGGAACCTGAGGTCAGGAGGTCAGGTTTTTATTGGAACCCAGGGTCAGTGTTAGTGGTAAAATGTTGGGATAAGGTTAGCAATGAGAATTATTGTCAGAAGTTCACCTTGACACAAAGGTCCAGAAGGGCTTACCCGTCTCTCCCTGCAGATGGGACACAAGTCACTTCAAGAAGACCGGTGGTCCCCAGAGAAACAACTATGTCGTCCACCCTGAGTTTGTGTCGGAGACTTATCCCAACTACTGTTGCGAGTACAGTTGCTGGTAGAACCCGGGCTGGCCAGGTCAATGGGGTGGAGCAATAAATAAACTCTCCACCCCAAATTCTGCCTCTTGCATCCTTACTACGCAGGATCTAGAAGTAAGAAATCAGTTTCTCAATGTTGCCCAGCCCTGAACCCTCCCTGATCCTATCTCAGTATTTCTGAGTACCCTCCTGACACATGATAGTAACACTATTAGCTGCTGTCCTCCTCCTCTCGTCCCCAGAGCCCTAATCAATTGGTTCACCTAACCATGCAGGGAGGACACATCTACTACCCATCCCCACAATGACCCTCCAGACAGTTCCCCAATGTACCCCAAACTTAGATGCCTCCTGTATCTCAAAGGACCGGAATCATCCTTTCCACAAAAAGCTGTATCCCTACACTCAAAATTCTTGCTTTCTGCTCTGAGTCTCCATTACAGCCCAAAAGGCACCCTTGCTGCCCTTCCCCACCTAAGTCTAAAAGGTCCAAAACAATTTTGAAAGGTCTCATGACCAAGAAATTTCAAATGACAAAATAAAGACCAGATTATGCGTCCCTCAGGGAGCTAGGGGTGGAGTGTTTTGGAGTCTTGGGGATCTTCAGTATTTTCCTTTCTCCATCAAAGATATGAAATCTGAGTCTTGCACCATTTCTCCCTCCAGGGACAGTGTATGGTGGGGCACACACACCTCTTCAAAGCATAGGCATTTCCAATAAAAGGCTTTCACTAGAAGGAGGGGCTGGACTCTATAAATACCTTGGGGGGGGGTGCCGTAAAATACCCGGTAGAAACCTGTATTTTCAGTCCCTGACCTTGGACACTGCTGGTCTAGTCCAGTGGGAACTGACAGTTTAGGTCACCTGGCTGTTTGGAACTACAAGCTCCGTCTGTGCGGACTTTGGAATTATCCTGCAGTGGGAGTTGAATCCTCCCAGAATTGCACTACTTCTTTTTCCATAAGAGAAAATAGAGCGCTATACCGATAAGGCCTCCACTTTTCCAAACCTGAAAGGGATGGAATCTCAAAGGCCAGCCCTGCCCCTTTACGCTGAAGCTTATTTTGTCACTCTCATAAGCATTCCAAACCTAGCCTGGAGGTGAAGAACCTCAACATTCTGCAGCTGCTGCTTCAGGACCACATTACCCAACAGGCCTGGGGCCAAGCCCCTCCCGCTCGCGGTAAGCAGGGGCCCAACAAAGGCGGGTCCTCCAGCCGGAGACAGCGCCCGGAGGCACCCCCGCTGAAGGCGGGCCTGAGATGCCAGAGCGAAGCGAAGAACTGTGGGACCGCCGGTGGGGGCTAAAGGGCGGGGCTTGTGGTCCTCGTGAGGGGCGGGGCTGAAGCTGGAGGCCTCGGCCCTACCGGACAACTGGGGCGTGGCCGAGTAGTCCAAGGGCGGGCCCGGAGGAGGGGCTGAGTTGTGCCCTGCCGGGCAGCGCCCAGCGCAGTGGGGTGGCAGCTCAATCCCTGCAAGCGTGGAGGGGGTCTGCAGAAGGATCCCTTCACACCAACCTCTACCCGGAGGTCACTGCCGTGAGTGACTCCAGCAGAAGGACCTCGGGATGACGCGGGTAGGGAGACGGCTGAGGGAGCTTGATTTCTGAACTTTGGCTCCGACCGAGGAGTAGGTGGAGCGACCCAGAACACCTGGGCCCCTCCCCAAGTCCAAGGTTCCCAGCAGACGGTAGATCCCTGGACCTCCGCCCGGCCCTTTGGAAAATGAAACGGGGATGGGATGCTGAGAGTGGGTGTAGAGTATTCCAGGCTGTGTAGGTGCAGTCACTCGATCCTTAGGGATCCTGCAGGGGAGGGAGATGGGCCGGATCGAGTTGCCTTTGACATTTCCACCCGCCCAACCCCCCAACCGTGTCCGACAAACGTCGCTGTTGGGAATGGCCTCCCCTCAGTTGAACCGGACCGGGCTCTCTCCCTCAGACCAGACCAGGGGCTGGCAGCCAAGACTGAGGTTGAATGTCAAGCGGGAAGAAGCCCAGGGCGGCCAGTCCAGCAGACCCCACCTGCTAGCATTAGCCTGTGGTTGGCCAGATGGTGGAGGCGGCAGATTACAGGGGTCTCTAACGACACCGCTAACACCAGAATCACAGAGTTCCTCCCCCGCAGCCTTGGTACTAGATACCATTAAAATTGCACCTTTCCAAAAAAAAATTGCCCCTTTCCCACCCATAGACTCTTCCTGGTTGGCCTGGAGCAAGCCGCTGCACCAGCCGTTGAAGAAGACAGGTCTCACCATGCCTATGCCTATCTGACCGGAGCCTGTCCTACCCTGTTGTGCATTTCAGGTAGCCAGGTGAGACCATTATCTCCCACCTCCCAAAATATGTTGTAGATGGTAGAGGTAGGAATTTAGAAGCAAACTTGCTACCTGGTGACTTCAGACAAGCCCCTTTATCTCTTTGAGCCACTATTACCTCATCTGTAAATTGGGCACTAAGCTACCTCTGCTATTCCATATTGTTGTTAGGGTTGACTACTGTGGTGGCATTTGAGAGACCAGAAGGATGCCCAGAATAGTTGGCTCCTACCTGTCATTAAAGAAAAAAAAATTTTTTTTGTAGTTGGAATTTAAGCCATGGTTGCTTTACCATTGAGCTACATCCTCAGCCCTTTTTATTTTTTTCTATTATGAGACAGGATCTCACTGTGTTGCTGAGCATCTTGCTAAATTGCTGAGGCTCCTGTCTCAGTCTACCGAGTTGCTGGGATTAGAAGTGTGGGCCACCGTGCCTGTCATCAGAAAACTTTAGGATTTGAAAGAACCCAAGAGTTGGAAAGGGCTTTTGAGGCTTTTGAGGTCACTAAGTTGGCCTCTTCATAACTCTAAAAGTCAGGAGATCAACCTGACTTAATATAAAGTTTTTAGGTGTCTGTCCTATTTAGATATGAACCCTTTCCCCTTATTTCCCTTAGTGCCCAGAAATGAACTCAAGGTTGCCTTAAATGAATGAATATAAATATATAGCAAATCTGGGCTGATCCCCTTAGGACTCTGAATTCTGCTTAGCTTAGAGGGTGTCAGAAAAGGCCACTGCATGCTTTTTTTTCCCCCCAGGAGGACATTTCTAATCTGTATCTATAGGAAATAGGAAGGAAAACTAAGTTGTTTGTATAGAGAGGAAGTGAAAGGAGGCTGTTCTAGACCAGGGATACTGAAAGCTTAGGGAATTAGGGAAGGGAGTAACTTGGGGGAAGAGTATAGGAGGTACTGTGTATTGACATCTAGGATCAAAATTCTCATCTGCACCTTGCCGTCTTGATAGTTTCTGTGAGGGGGAGCTGGAGGAGTTGAAGAACCTGAGTAGTTCTAGCATTTCCTGGGAAGTCACTGGAGACAGAGACAGACACTGGCATCTGGAAGGAGGCTAATTACTGTTTGCTAGTCTCCCTCTCTGCTCTCCCCCATTCCAAACTGGAGCAGTTAGGCAGCCAGCTAGCTGGCAGTGTGTCTGCCTGTGTGTGCATATAGCTGGTGGTGTTCCTTTATTGGACTCAATCTTGGGGGCTGGAACAGGAAGGATCATTGACCTTGAGCAGCAGATTTGAGACACATACTTTCCCCCAAGCCTACGTTTCTCTGCAGTCACATCCAGATGTTTAGCACATAGCTTGTGAATTTTTATGTCAGTGTCTGATCCATGGAGAGCTTGCAGGTGGAGGAAAGGCTATGAGCCTGGATGGGTGAAATCTTCTGAAGCAGATGGTTTGAAAAGTTGGGGAGAGAATGAGCTTCGTAGTCACAGGACAGGACAGGCTGGAGATGGAATCAGATAGGTAGCTAAGGTCACATAATGTCTTGAGCTTTGATAACAAAGCTGAATTTTACTATGAGCATCTCTTAAAACTAAGGATAGATGTGGTTTGATAAGTGCTTTAGAAAGATCACTTTGGGGGCTGGAATGGTGGCTCAGCAGTTACAGCACTTACCTGGCTTGCCAAGGATCCAGGTTCCAATCCCAGCACCACATACACAACAAAGTGTCAGGACAGCAAAGGCCACATGAGAAACTAAATAAAATTGATCCTCTCTCCTCTCTCTGTCTCTCTCTCTCTCTCACTGTCTCTTTGGTAGCTCTGAGCCGAAGACACTGAAGGGAAAGAAGTTGGGGGCAGGGAGGCCTACTGGAGCAAGTGTTGCAATAGTACAGGAGAGAAGTGACAGTGCCCAAACTAGGGTAGGGACAGCAGGACAGTGGGTAAGTGGTAGAGATGGAGTTAGGAAGTAGGTGGCTCACAGATGTTATTCTTGGAGCAGAGAAGGAAGGTGGGCAGAGAACGGGATTTGGTGGTAATGGCTGACAGCCAGGTGGAGTTTGATGGCAAAGGGGCTGATCTGAGAAGGCAAGATCTGAGCCCAGCCCTAATGTCTGATATTGACCTTGCCTCCCTCTAAACCAAGCCCAGGGACTGAATCTGGCTTTGGGTATCTTCTTTAATTTCAAGATGTCATCTGGCTTAAATTTTCATGCCTGAGCTGTTCTTTTTCCCCCTTTCTCCTCTGGTTATAGGGAAGCCATCCTTTTGCCCTATTTAAAGTCTCAAGGAGCTCGTGCAGTATCTTACACCTGTAATCCCAGCTACTGGGTATGCTGAGGCAAGAGGACTGCAAATTCAAGGCCAGCCTGGGCAACTTAGTGAGGTTCTGTCTCAAAAAATGTGTGGTAAAGCACCTCTGAGTTGAATTCCTAGTTTGGGGGTTCTCAAGGAAGGGCTGGACCACTCCCCTCTCTCACAAGACCCTCTTAAGCCTGAACTGCTCCAGGTACCCAGAGAGGCCTGAACTTATGATCTAGGACAGCACCCTGACCCTCTCTGTGCTTGTTTCTGCACCAGGAAAAGGGGGAAGCGTGCCATCTCCAAGTTACAGCATTCGCCCCAAAGTCCTGACTCATTTTGAAAGCACTGGGGCCCATGAGAAAGGATAGGTAGGACCTAAATAGACTGTCTTGGTAATCTCATCTTTGCCACTCATCAAGTCCTTGGGTTCCTGTGTACAGTTCCTCTAATTGTGTTGCAGCAAATGGAAATATTATGGAATGAGGAAGCTCAGTTTCTTTCTTTCTCTCCCCCCGCTTTCAGAGTCCTGCAAGCCAGATTCGGATGGGCTTGGTCGGGTGGTCCTACTGCCCGCTCTTTTCTTAGTTGGTGACTGATGGTCCATGACCTTCAAGGGAAGAGACAGGGCTACCCCCGCCATCGCTGCAGTTCCAGTTGCCACAAAGGCCATAAAAGACCCAAGGCTGTCGAAGCAGCAGCCATGTACACCTTCCTGCCCGACAACTTCTCACCTGCCAAGCCCAAGCCGTCCAAAGAGTTGAGGCCGCTCCTGGGCTCCGCTGTGCTGGGACTACTGCTGGTGTTGGCCGCGGTGGTGGCCTGGTGTTACTACAGTGCTTCCTTACGCAAAGCTGAACGCCTTCGCACAGAGCTGCTGGACCTCAACCGTGGCGGCTTCTCCATCCGCAATCAGAAGGGTGAGCAGGTCTTCCGTTTGGCCTTCCGTTCAGGAGCTTTAGACCTGGACTCCTGCAGCCGTGATGGCGCCCTGCTTGGCTGCTCACGCACGGCGGATGGGCGACCACTGCATTTCTTCATCCAGACGGTGCGGCCCAAGGACACCGTAATGTGCTACCGCGTGCGCTGGGAGGAAGCAACCGAAGGACGTGCTGTGGAGCATGCCATGTTCCTGGGCGAGGAGGCTGCACATTGGTATGGCGGTGCTGAGATGAGGACCCAACACTGGCCCATCCGCCTGGACGGCCATCAGGAGCCTCAGCCATTCGTCACTAGCGACGTCTACTCTTCCGATGCCCCATTTGGGGGCATCCTCGAGCGCTATTGGCTGTCGTCTCGCGCAGCTGCTATCAAAGTCAACGACTCAGTGCCCTTCCACCTGGGCTGGAACAGCACGGAGCGTTCGCTGCGGCTCCAGGCACGTTACCACAACACACCTTACAAGCCGCCTGCCGGCCGCCCTGCAGCACCAGAGCTCAGCTACCGGGTGTGCGTAGGTTCAGATGTCACTTCCATCCACAAGTACATGGTGAGGCGTTACTTCAACAAGCCATCAAAGGTGCCAGCTCCCGAGGCCTTCCGAGACCCTATCTGGTCCACGTGGGCGCTGTATGGGCGTTCTGTGGACCAGGACAAGGTGCTGCGTTTTGCCCAGCAGATCCGCCAGCATCGCTTCAATAGCAGCCACCTGGAAATCGACGACATGTACACCCCGGCCTATGGCGACTTCGATTTCGACGAAACCAAATTCCCCAACGCCAGCGACATGTTCCACCAACTGCGAGACGCTGGCTTCCGTGTCACGCTCTGGGTGCACCCATTTGTCAACTACAATTCATCATGCTTTGGCGAGGGCGTGGAGCGCGAGCTGTTCGTGCGCGAACCCACCGGCCGGCTGCCAGCCCTAGTGCGCTGGTGGAATGGCATCGGCGCGGTGCTCGACTTCACGCGCCCAGAGGCCCGCGACTGGTTCCAAGGACACCTGCGACGGCTGCGCTCCCGCTACGCTGTGGCCTCTTTTAAGTTCGATGCGGGTGAGGTCAGCTATCTGCCTCGGGACTTCAGCACCTACAGACCGCTGCCTGACCCCAGCGTATGGAGCCGACGCTACACTGAAATGGCTCTGCCCTTCTTCGCACTGGCCGAGGTCCGTGTGGGCTACCAGTCACAGAACATCTCATGTTTCTTCCGCCTGGTGGACCGCGACTCCGTGTGGGGCTACGACTTGGGGCTGCGCTCGCTCATCCCAGCAGTGCTCACGGTCAGTATGCTGGGCTACCCATTCATCCTGCCGGATATGGTGGGTGGCAACGCGGTGCCTGAACGCACAGCGGGCGGCAGCGTTGGGCCCGAGCGCGAGCTCTATGTGCGCTGGCTGGAAGTGGCTGCTTTCATGCCAGCCATGCAGTTTTCAATCCCGCCCTGGCAATACGACGCAGAAGTGGTGGCCATTGCACACAAGTTCGCCGCGTTGCGGGCCTCGCTTGTGGCGCCCCTGTTACTGGAGCTCGCAGGTGAGATTACCGACACCGGCGACCCCATAGTGCGTCCCCTTTGGTGGATCGCCCCTGGCGACGAGAACGCTCACCGCATTGACTCTCAGTTCCTTATTGGGGACACACTGCTGGTGGCTCCTGTGCTGGAGCCCGGCAAGCAAGAGCGCGACGTCTACCTGCCCGCTGGCAAGTGGCGCAGCTACAAGGGCGAGCTTTTCGACAAGACACCGGTGCTGCTCACTGATTACCCGGTCGACCTGGACGAGGTCGCCTACTTCACCTGGGCGTCCTGACCCAGCCCAGAGCCTGAGAACCCTACAGCTCTAACCCCAGCCTTCATACAGACCTTTCACACTACATCACACCCCGAACCTGCACCCCGGGAGGTATCCACCTCCGCACCACCCTTTAAGTGGGTGTTGACTTAAATATGCTGAAGTCAACTGCTGTAGGTGGGACCCGGGGTGGGGGCACTGAAGCAACCTCTGGAGTCAACGCACAATCCTAATAGCACCCTTTCCTTCCACACTCTTTTCTGAGGTGGAGTCAGAGAGCTCAGAGGAGAAAGATTGACTTTATGTATTACACATCATCGGGTTTTAAAAGCACAAAGAGAAACCTCTTCCCTCCATCCTGGCCTTTGTGGCCATCTTTATCCTTCTAAAAGTCCCTCAAATAGTCCCTGTCACACTTAGAAAGTGTACATTCTTGGTGTTAGAAGCCAGGCCCTGAGTTACAACACATGCCTGAACTGTGACTGACTTGGTTCCAATCCAGCTGGGGAGAAGAGCTAGAAGTGTTTGGTCAATTGACAAGGAGGCAGAAGGCCCCTCCAGGGGAACAGGAGGACTGGGCTCAGCTAAGAGCCACAACTTTTTTTTAAGAGAGAGGGAGGGGGGAACCAATTTTATTTAGTTTTTCATGTGGATTTCGTTGCTTGGACACTTTGTTGTGTATGTGGTGCTGGGGGTGGTACTGGGATTCAAACTCCCATGCTAGGCAAGCGCCATAACTGATGAGCCACCGCTCCAGCCCCAAGAGCCATCACTTTTGTCCCTATTTGCAAAGAGACTCCTAACACTGCACTAACCCTTCTATGTATGCACACGAGCTCAGTCACACAGGCTGTATGTGCCTGATGGGCACAGACTTGCAGGGCCATGCAGGCTACACTTGGTGCCTTAACTCAAGAACTCTGTGTGAGTGAGTGTGTGTGTGTGTGTATGTGAGAGACAGAGACAGACACAGACACAGAGAGAGAATGTCACACACCATGGAGTGAACACAATATCCCTGAAGTAGGTAAGTCTAGAGGGAGGGGTCAAGGGGCAAATTTGAGGCTTTGTTGGCCTGGCCCCCTCCCAAGTGGCTTCCTTGGGCCTCTGGTAGGAAGTAGCTCTTTAAATATTCCTTTGGTATCTCACTGTGCACATATGGCAGGGGTGTGACCTAAAAGTGTGCAGTGTTCTTATGCACTGATACCTGCCAATACACATACAGGGTAAGTAAAGTCTTTCATCTTGATCATTTTCCCTTTCTGAGAAGATCAATCCCAGCCAGAGTTTTTCCTCACTTTGCAGTGGACTCTGGGAAGGAGTGGCTTGTCAGAGGGAGGAGGTGGGAAAATAGGGTGGAGCTCAGCTTTCCTTAACAGCTCTGACAGCTCTGAATTAGTGTCTTATCCCCTAGAGAATTCTTCCTTTCAGCCACCTCTCTATCCCCTTTATTTTCTCAGTGTGGAAAACACCTGATGAAGGCCTTGGGGCCCTCACAGATGTCCCTCTCCAGTGCCGACTGTGATCTTAAACAAGCTGTTTAACCTTGCTGAGCCTCACTTTCCTCATACGTAAAAAGTGATAATGAAGCCTACCTCCAAGGTTCTGAGAATTATAAGCACAGATGTATGTAAAGTGCCTGGCATGAAGTAGGTGCTCAATAAAAGGTAGCTATTATAGTACCATTTCTTGTTCTCTTGTTTAAAAAAAAGGATTATGCTGGGCATGGTGATGTGTGCCTGTAAACCTACTACTCAGGAGGATCAAAAGTTTGAATCCAGCCTGGGAAATCTAGGGAAACCCTGTTTCACAAAAAAGTGTGGGAGGGTGTATTGTACAGTTCAGTGGTAGAACACCCTGAGCTTAATCTTCAGTATTGTGCACACGCACGCACACACACACACATTCTTCCAGACCTCAGTTCCCAGGCCTTCCAGTCTTGTCCTATTTGTCCCCCATTCTTGCCAACAACTCTGATGCATTCCAAATTTGTCTCTCTCCCTGCACATCTGGATCTAGGAGTTCCAATGCTCCTCCAAGGAGCTTCTAGCAGCCTTGTCATAGCTAGAATTTCTCAAGGGTTTCTCCTTGCCTGGCTGTTGGGGAGGGAGTTTGAAATGCGACACTGGGGAACTCCCTTTTGTAGAGGGAGTGGTTGAGTGCCCATTACAGGAAATCTGGGACTGGGGTCTAGGTTCCCATTCTGCAACCTGGTGTTCTCGGGAGCCTGCCTCAGTTTCCTTTCCAACTCCTTATGGAAGCTCTAGCCAATCCTTCTCTCTTAGCCCAAGATATGAGTTTTCTTTCTTTTTCTTTTTCTTTTTTAAGAGACAGGGGATAGTGAGAGAGGAAGAATCAGTTTTATTTAGTTTTTCATGTGGCTTTCATTGCTCTGACACTTCATTGTATATGTGGTGCTGGGGTTCAAACCTGCGTCCTTGAAGCGCGGTAACCTCTGAGCCACTGCTCCAGCTCCAAGATGTGGGTTTTCTGGGAGAGTATTTTTGCCTTTGTTCCCCTACAAACACCCCCCACCCCAATCTGAGTATAGTGTCTCTGATCCTGGATCTGACTCAAGAGTAATCTTCTGGTTCTTCTCATCAAGAACTCTGGGCCTTTCTTCCCTCCCAGAGTCCAAGGTAAATGTTGGTCATCCTTTGGCCACCTTATCCATTCTAGCCTTGACTACTACAGTGACCACCTAACTCCACTTTTGGACCCTTCAACTTGACTCTTGCAGCAACCAAGGAAACCTTTCTGAAATTCAATCATGTCCCTGAGTGGGTGGGAATCCAAACTCTAGTGTTCTAGGCTTCTAATATCTGGATCTTTCTCACATTTCTGTCTCTGTTTCACTTACACACTCACATAAACACAAGCATATTTTGAAAAGCATTTGAAGAAGTACCACCTTCTGTTCTGGGAACAGTTGTACAACCATGCCTGTAAGGAGAGGTCTGCTCAGACTTAGCTTTGAAGAAAAATTGTGTGGCAACTGGGTGGTTTCCTTTCCTGCCATTGTTTGACTCAGCAGGTCTGTGCCTCTTGTGCACTGTGTCCTTATGCTGTTTTCCCTTCCCAAACAGTCCAACTGAAAACTTCCGACTACACAATCCCAAGCAGGATGGGGGGGGGGGGTTTAGGCAGAGTTGGAAAGCAAAGAAGGGTGGAAGGAGGCTGCCAGCAGGTCCTGCTGTGTACCTATAGCACAGCCTCAAGGGCACAGCTCTGCCCTCCCACCCTCTTGTAGAAAAGAAAGATCCAGCTGCGCCAAGGGCTGGATTCCTGGAGAGGTCAGCCTGTACTCCTCAAACACGGGGGCCTCATCTGGGGTTCCACATTTGCACAGAAATGTCAGCAGAAATTCTCCCATCATAACTTCATTCTTTTTGGTCTTTAATTCAAGCAAGTGCTTTCCGTGGAGTCATAAATTGTCGTTTTGAAGATCAAGAGGGCATTTTATTTTTCTAGAGCCTCTATTTGGTGCCCCTAAAAGCAGGGGAAACCTAAGCCCATTCTGGTAGGGTTATGTCATCCGATGCTTCTTCACCATTGGAGGAGGTGGTAGTGAGGACACAGGTAAGTACTTGAGAGGGAGCCTCTTTAGGTGAGGGTGGGGAAATAGGATGGTAGTTATTAGGGAAAGTTTCCAGAAGGAGACATTCTGGAGCTAAGAGAATCCCATGTTGAAGGAGGAATTCAGGTCTCAGCCCCATATCTCTGTCCCTTCATAGGTGAAACTATATCCAAAAACAAGGTGAACTTCCTACCTTCACTACCTCTCACAATATTCACTAAAGCATCTTTCCCATCACCCAGAAGGTATCCACCCTGCATGAGATGGGAAGTGCTTAATTCCTTGCACATTTATCTTTGAGCCTGAGACATCCAAGAGATATTGGTCGCTTTCTAAATCTCCCAACTCTTGTAGGCCAGACCCTGCTTGGGTCCAGTTCATTCAGGACCAGGGATATAGTCTGTCCACTTAGGACACTTGCTCCCTCTTCTCCTGTGCCCACAACCAGCCTCTCAGTTGTGCTCTGTTAAAGTTCTATTTGCAGCTACACCTTTGAGCTTCTCAGGCCCAACCACTCTGGACTCCACCCTGGATTCCTAATTCTCACTACTCATGATTCTGCATGGGCCCCACGCTTTCCAGGCATGACCCAAAAGTCAGCTAGGACTTTAGGGCACTTGTTCAGGACCAGGGAGACTTGGAATTTATATTAAAATACGATTCTATTAAATTATGCTTTTTGTACAAGTTCCTAGAAAAATCAAAAGCACAAAACATATTATTTTCTAGTAAAATTTTATGTTCAAAAATTAAAAGAAAAGGGGCTGGAACAGCGGCTCAGTGGTTATGGCATAACTCTCTCTGTCCCTCTCTCTCAAAAATTAAAAAAAAACTTTGAATTGTACACTTCATTTAAAAATAGGTGTTTTGGGGGCTGGAGCAGTGGCTCAGTGATTACAGCATTGCCTTGCATGTGAAAGTCCTTGGGTTTAAACCCAGCACTACGTACACAATGAGGTGTCAGAGCAATGAAAGTCAGATGAAAAACTAAATAAAATTGATTCTATCTCTCTCACTGTCCCTTTCTCTTGAAAAATAATAATAAAGGTGTTTTGTGCTGGGTGTGGGGTGCATGTCTATAATTCAGGCTCCAAAATCACTAGGATTACATGCATGTGCTACCATGCATGGCTTAATTTTTTAAAAAAGCCTCACAGAATAAACAGTGGAACAGAATTCTGGTTCCAACTGAAATGTGTATCAGGTGAACTGTGATTATTTCACCTGTATAGTAAACATACTTTTCTCATTGTTTGTTCCTGCCCAGGACTTGGTCTAAAAGGGGGAAGGACAACTATGACTCGAATGACATTTATTTTTTAAAGAGAGAATCAATTCTATTTAGTTTTTCATATGGCTTTCATTGCTCCGACACTTCATTGTTTATGGGCTAGGGTATAAATTCAAGTCCTTGGGCATGCTATCCATGCTAGCCACTGCTCCAGCCCCCTGGATGTTCCTTTTTTTTTTTTTTTTTTTTAAAGAGAGAATGACGGTGTGTGAGAAAAAGAGTCAGAGAGGATCAATTTTTATGGAGTTTTTTCACAAGACTTTCATTGCTCTGACACTTAGTTGTGTACATGGGTGCTGGGGTTTGAACCCATGTACTTGCGCATGCTAGGCAAGCGCCATAACCACCAAGCCACCTCTCCAGCCTCTAGATGTCCTTTTATTTTTATTTTTATTTATTTTTAAAGAAAGAGGGGACAGAAAGAGAGAAATAGAGAAGCAATCTTTAATTTTTCCTGTGACTTTCATTCCTCAGACACTTCATTGTGTACGTGGTGCTGGGGTTTGCACTCGTGTCCTTGCACACGCCAGGCAAGTGCTGTAACCACTGAGCAACCGCTCCAGCCCCTGGATGTCCTTTTTTAATTGAAACAGATTTCAATTTCTCTTTGGCCCCTTCTTTCCTGTCTCCTCTCCCTTTAACCCTTTGAAGCTTAAGTCCTGTTAAAAGTTATGTCTAGGGGTTGGAGTGGTGGCTCAGCGGTTTTGGTGCTTGCCTGGCAAGCACGAGGATGCAAGTTCAAACCCCAGCACCATCTATACAATGAAGTGTTGGAACAACAAAAGTCACATGAAAAACTAAATAAAATTGATCCTCTCTTTCACTGCCCCCCCCCTCCCTTTTTTTTAAAAGTCATGTCTAGGGCTGGAGCAGTGGTTCAGTGGTTACGGTGCTGGCCTGGCATGCACAAATATTCGAGTATGGACCCCAGCACCACTTAAGCAATGAAGTTTCGGAGCAACAAAAGCTACATGGAAAACTAAATAAAATTGATTCTCTCTCTCTCTCTCTGTCCTTCTCTCTTAAAAAAAAATTTTTTTTGGAAAATTTAATTGAACTTACTTATTTTTTCATCTTTTTTTTTTTTTGTCTTTTTTTTCCTCTCAACCCTTTCTTGTGTATGTGGTGCTAGGGTTTGAACCCTGGATCCTCCAGCATGTCAGGAGGCAAGGGCTCTACTACTGAGCCACCACTCCAGACCAATTAAAATGCTTTAAAAGTCATTATTTGCTGGGTGTGGTGGCATGTACCACATGCCATGTAAATCCCAGCTACTATGGAGACTGAGGCAGGAGGATCACAAACTCAAGGCCAACCTGGGCAACCTGGTGATACTCTGTCTCAAAATAAAAAATAAAAAGAATTGAGGATATAGATCAACAATAGAGTGCTTGCCTTGTGTGCAAAAGGGCCTGGGTTCAATCCCCAATACTACAAAATAAATAGATAAACACTTAATAATAAAAAAAAATGAAGCAGTTGGGCATGGTGACACATGCCTGTAATTCCAGTAACTCAGGAGGCTGAGGCAAGAGGGTTGCAAGTTTGAGGCAACCTCAGCAACTTAGTGAGTGAGGCCCTAAGAAACTTAATCAGACTGTCTCAAAAAAAAAAAATAGGGCTTGGGATGTTGCTTAGTGCTTAAGTGCCCATGGGTTCAATCCCCATACTAAAGTCAAACAAACAAACAAACAAAAACAACAATTAAGCAATTCTCTAAGGTACAAGTTTTTTGGTTTTTTTTGAGAGAGACAGAATCAATTTTTATTTAGGTTTTTCATGTGGCTTTCATTCCTCTGACGCTTAGTTGAGTACATGATGCTGGGGTTTGAATCCATGTACTTGTGCATGCCAGGCAAGCGCTGTAACCACCACTCTAGCCTCACAAGATGAGTTTTGAGGGAGGGCAAGTGGCCATCAAGGGAATGGAAATCAGAAATTTCTGAAGATTCTGGGAAAGATTTTTGAATGAGGCAAGACCTTAGGAGATAGAGAAATGATGACAAAATGTTTAAACAAGGGCATCTCAACCAGAGGCTGCTCCCCTCCAAACTGTGACCTTGTCCAGGATCCTTTCCCAGGTGAACCTCTACTGAGACCCTAAGAAGAGTCATCTTCATTCTGATCCCTGTAGGAGGAAATGAGAAGTTCTGCTTTCTGCCCAAGCTCAGGACACAGCAGCACCCTCTTTCCTAAGGTTGTCCTTGGGGAGATCATTGTAGAGAAGGGTGGCCAGATCAGCAATGTCTTTGCCCTATTCTTGTAACCCACTGAAACTCTAACCAAAGATCCTGGGATGGATTAGACTCTAGGACTATGAGAGCCAAAGGGTGGCAAACTGGTTGGGATCCTAGGGGAACTTTCCCTCAGAGGCTGGGACAGGGGTCTCCTCACATTTCCAGTAAATCCTGACCAGCCCCATCCTCTGGAAAAAAAACTTTCAACATGGAAAGTTGAGATGAGACAACTCTGCTGAGGTAAGGCCTGGACTATCCTAAAGTTCAGCATCAGCAGAGTATGTTTCTGCCAACTGAGAGAGGTATGGTGGGGGTCAGTGAGGTGGATTTTGTGATGCTTTGGGGTCTCTAAATTCAGAGACCCCTGGTGGCAAAAGCAAAGTGATGATAATGGGAAAGCCTATTCACCTACCACATCCCAATCTTAATTCCACTCTGTCCCAACTTTATCCACCTTTTATAACATGTCCTTGTTCTACAACGATGTCAATTATTTCTGCAAAGAATATAATTTGTGGTTGGGCATGTGGCATACTCCTATAATCCTAGCAATTCAGGAAGCAGAGGCAGGGGCACCACAAGTTCAAGCCCAGCCTCAGCAACTTAGCAAGACCCCCTAGCAACTCAGTGAGATCATCTCAAAATAAACAAATAAAAAGGGATGGGGATGTAGCTCAGTGGTAAAGCTCCCTTGTATTCAATCCCCTGTTCCCCTCCAAATAAAACAAGTAATGGGGGTACCCTTCACTAATGTACTCATGACTGAAGCTTTGTAAGATATTCTAAAGCAGTCTTCTCTCTGGCACCTCATTCTCTAAGCAGGGATGCTTAGGCATATAGACAACTGCCTGGACCATCTACCATGTTTTTGGTAGTACTGTGGGGATTGAACCCAGGACCTTGCACATGCTAGGCAAGCACTCTACCACTGAGTTACATTCTCAGCACTTTTTTAGTAAAATTTAAACATTTAATTAAATGTATTAATTATTTGCTAAATTGCCCAGGCTGTCCTTGAATTTGCAGTCCTCCTGCCTCAGCCTCCTGAGTAGCTGGGATAATGTATTTGTGTCACCACACCCAACTTACCATCTACCTTTGTAAACTTCAATATCCCTAGCAATAAAAATGAGCAGGAAAATCAGGTCATTTTCCAGTTCCCTTTCAACTTTGATATATGAGGTTTCAGTTTTGAGATTCCACAGCCTCTCAGTCTGAGAGCACAGAGCTGGCCAGCCCTTGTTAAGAGGCAGCTTGTCTGTGGTTTGGCACCACTGCCCAGCAGGCATTTATTAAATCAGTGGGATGTGGTCCCTGCTGGCCTGGAAGAGAACATTAAGCTCCAAAAACTTCCTGCAGCAGGCCTCCTTTGGAAAGTGCTGCTCAGAAGGGTGAGGAACAAAACCATTTAGGTCCTTGGCTGTGCTCCAAGATCCTGTTCGCTAATACTTCTGCCCTGTCTGCAGAAACTAGTGACTGGAAACATCTGGAAGCCTGCTTAAGACCTGGGGGACTTCTCTCTTCTTCCTTCGGGGGTGACTATTCTTGACTCTGGTAATCCAGGTTGACCTTTCCCAAAGACCCTCTTCCCTTCCAATCTTCTGTACTACATGGGACAACAATGCTGTAATAAAATCCACATGAACCCAGCTGCTAACAGCTTCTGGAAGGGTTGTAAGATCTAACACCTGCCCTGCATTCTTTGAGCCCTAGTAGCAAGGGACAATAGGGCTGAAACCCAACTCCTGCACCTTTTACACCACTGGGTCTTACAGTGGAGTTAGGGGAAAGAGAGTGGTTGAGGGGTGGAAATAATAAGGATTGCTGAAGGTGGAGAAGGCAGCCACAGTTGAGGAATGCACAGGTGTAGTGATATGGTTGTTGGGAAGCCCAGCAGAATCCTAGACTGGACTCACTCCTTTCTTGATGAATTTAGATTACCTGAGAAGGCAAAAGTAGATTGAAAGGTCAAAGTGTATGTCACTGATCTGATGGTCCAGGGTTGCCTGTCCTTCTCCTCTGTTGTGACCTGGGAAGCCAAAGTTCCTTGGATCTCTAATTACTTAAGGAAATATTTACTGAGTATATACACAGGACACAGACTCAGGGACACTGGTGAGAGTAGGATGTCTGGAGTTCCAGAGGTAGGAGGGCCATCCTAGAAGTCCTGGTTCTCTCTCATTCTGACTCCTTGGCCCTTAGCTTTACTAAGGTAGTGTTTGGACATGAGATTCCTTCTGTTTAAGGTCAAGTCTCTGATTCACTTTAGCTTTCTTCTCCCCACCAATGGCAAAAGTCCAAGAAATAAACACACAGGTTAGGACAGATAAGCTACTTGAGTTTTATTTATAAAGTACAAGGATGCACTTACTGGACTTGGCCTTTAATTTTTTATTTCTCCTTTGTCTTCATTCAGCAAATTTTCTTGCTTGCTTTCATTTGACATTACCCTAAGCTGATTTCACTAACACTTCTGTTCTTAGCTGTAACAAGCCAAAGACCAGCACATCCTTCCCTAGGCCCAAGGACAGGGCTCACATCTGAAGTCCCTGAGGAGCCTATGGAAGCAAATGAATGCTCTGGTCAGCTCAGGTCCCTATGGAGCAAAGAAACTGGTGTCCTTCTTGGAGTACTGCCTTCATCTCCTTGAACTGAGCCAACTGGCAGGCCTCATCCAGTCCTAGCCAGCGGTAGGCCTGGTGCTCATGGGAGAGGCGAATCTCCACATTGTAGTCCTTCACTTCTGCCAGCCAGTAGATGACTGTTTTAGGCTTCTGCCAGGCAACATAACTGAGCTCCTTTCTGAACCCCTCAATGATGGTCAGCTGGCCAGCTTCTATGCCTGCTTCCTCCCAAGTCTCCCTCAGGGCTGTTTCCAAGTCATTCTCTCCCGGGTCCACATGGCCTGGTGAAGAGGGAAAGGAGGGAATCTTCAATAGTACCCAAAGCTGGATTTTTCCAGGCTACATGATAGGGGCTTTGGTGACTTTCCTCAGAGTTCCTGGGCTAAAAGAAGTCTGGAGATTACACATGCCTGGGAAAGGCTGCAAGGCTGGTAGTGTCTGGTTCTTGGGATCTGAAGAATCTCCCCTTCCTACTCCATTTTCTCTGAAGAGAATGAAACAGACTATGAGTTTGGAAAGTCAGGTTTAGAATAATGCTTTTTGATGGTAAGATGGTCTCTCAGCTCTCTATCTCCTATGCTCTGAGGGACTTTCCTCTTAGAGACTTGAAGCAATTTCCAAGGAGAAGCAGTCCCTTATTGGCAGGGTGGGGGCTTGCTGAACAGGTAATATTTCACCTGAGGACATAGCACTATCTACAGCTGGACCCTGATGTCCCAGGCCAACAGACAAGCTTTAAACCTTGTAATGCTGCACCAACAGCTGTTTCCAAGTAGCCATTAAGGTATTTTCCAAATTGTTTTCATCTTTCTTACTGAGCAAGGCCAGATTTCAGTTTCACAGGGAAAGTCCTGATGGGAACTTAAACTAAAGTTGAAAGCCAGTTCTAAGAGAATTTATTGGCAAGACTGAAATCCAAGCAGACAGCTGCCAAGAAACTGTTGTAGAACTGAGGCTCTGCAGACCAGAGTGGCCCTCAGATTTACGCCTAGGCCTTTCCCACAAATTCTCAGCTTGCTCAGAGGGGCCCAGAAACACTGGGGAGAGTTCCGGTAACCTGTCTACTCAGGGTTCTAGCAAGTTGCTGGGGCATCTCCTGGAGCTCATGGGAAGCTGTACCCCTTTTAGATGAAGATGGAGCTATACCCTAAAACTCCCTTTTCCCAGGTGTCCACATAGCAGTCCACTGCAGCTGCACAGAAAACCAGGAACTTAGCACTTGAAGAACCCATTAATTTAGCTTATGGCTTGTGGGACATTTTCTCTGCATAGCAGTTCTTATAGTGTACACAAACACAGAGAATGCACTGAGGGAGTAAAGCGTGAGGATGCTGGTGGTGACTGGTGACAATTTTTCAGGGTGCCCTACCTCCCCCCAGGTGTGTGAGTTTCTCAGCACATTCCTTCTAGAATTCAACAATAGCAGGGTAACTTCTCCCCAAGCCCAGTCAGGAAATGATTAGGAGTTGTTGGCATCTCTTAGTGAGGACCATGCAGTGTGACTTGGGTGATCAGGAGATAAGTGTGAATATTTCTATTCATAGTATTTGTGACACTTCTCTTTTTCACCTTGTTTCTTCCCAGTGCAATGCAAATGTGCAAAAAAATTTATTTCCTGTTATCATTTCCTCATTTTCTTCCAACCCTGGTTCCTTGTCCGCCCCTCCTCATCTCACTCCCTGCTATCTTCTGTCTGGGAGCTATTCACTCTGAGCTCCTCACCCCTGCAGGGGGTGAAACAAGGCTACTCCTGCCCATTGGGACCATTCCAATGGCCGCAGCCATAGATGGCTTCTTTCCCCTCTTTCTCCTTACATAGCCTGGCTTACTTTTCAGGACCATCTGAGGAAATCTCTTTTACCCTTAAAAGTGGGATCAGGAATGTTAGTAGATGAAAATCAGACAGTTTATAGACAGATCATGGCCTGGTGTAAGATCCCAGACCACCAGTCTTCACTGTTCTGCCTTCTGGAGAAATAGGTACTGAGTGATGGATCCAGGGCTGGTCAAACTGCAATTCCTAGGTCTCTATGATCTTCAGAGCATCCTGGTTTAAGAAGGGCCCTCCAGTTCCTTCATTCTTCCACTTCTGCCAGAGACTGCAGATGAATCTATAATCAGGGAATCTACCTTCTCTGTGCTTTTAACAAATATAGCTATGTTTAGAAACACTTCAGAAGCCATGTTCTTTGAATGTTTAGTTCAAAAGAAAAGCACCTACTGATGGGGACACTGAACAAGTAGTCAAAGGAACTTGATCAAATGAAATCCAATACAGGGCTGGAAGAAAACTTGGAATTTTTCTAGTTAACCCTTTGACAGATGAAAACTCAAAGCCTAGGGAGGTGGGCATGTAGCCCAGTCATGAATCAACTCCAACATCCCCAACTCCTAGTCCAAGTCCATGGTTTTCTCCTCCAACATCAATCACTACAGAGACTGGAGCTCTAGTGAATAGACACAAAAACACCAGGTGTTGTTTCTGCCCAAGATGCAATCACAGAATTTAATTTTCAGCTCTGCTTTGGCTTGCAGACCTTGCACACAGAAGGATCAAGGTCTCCTGCCTATCCTACTCATTCCTGCTGCATAGTAACTGGGAAACAAGTCTTGGAGCGGGTTTAGCAGGGTAGGCTCCTAAAAAATTTATTAATGCTTAGCATTTCCCCAAGAGCCAGCCCCTCTGGCTTCATACCTTTGGGAGGAGTCCAGTGATGAATGCCATTGGATGCCTGCAGCAGTAGAAACTCAATTGAATTGTTGTCCACCTTGGGAATGAGGCGTCTCCGGAAGATGATCAAGCCACATGCTCTCAGGGCCATGGTCTATCTAAGAACTTAACAAAGAAAATATGGGACATTGGGAAGTACACAGAACAGGAAGATCCACACTAGCTAACAGTGATCTCACAATTTAGAGAAGGCAGCATGCCAAGGGCCAATAGTGGAAATTCAGGAATTGGGGACAGATCTTTGTGTGTAACTGCAGGATCCTGGCAAATACTCTCAGTCAATGTGCCTCTACTCCAAGTCCTCCGTGTAAAATACAGGGCTTGTTTGTATTTGTTATGAGACTGAAGATCCTTAGAAGCAAAGTCATTGAAACAAGAGAGATAAGAATTTCCTTCAGCCTTTTGAGCCCCTGAAGCAGAGATACCAACAATATGGTTTGATGACTCAGAGAGGTCACCTAAGACAGGTAGCCTGATGTACCAAAAAATTCACTATTTTTTTTTTTAAGAGAGAAGGACAGTGAGAAAAAGAGAGAGAGAGAGAGAGAGAAAGAGAGAGAATCAACCTTCACTGAGTTTTTCACATGGCCTTCATTGCTCTAACACTTAGCCCTGTACGTGGGTGCTGGGGTCCAAACCTGTGTACTTGCACATGCTGGGCAAGCGCCACAACTGCCGAGCCACTGCTCCAGCCCCTATTTTCTTTTTTTTTTCAAGAGAGGGAGGGAGAGAATCAATTTTTTTTTTCATCTGGCCTTTGTTTCTCTGACACTTAGTTGTATATGTGGTGCTGGGGTTTGAACTTGGGACCTTGTGCATGCCAGGCAAGTGCTCCAACCATGGAGCCACCACTCTAGCCCCAGTTATTAATTTTTTAGTCTTTTTTTCTTGAGAATTTTTTCATCTGGTTTTTGTTTTTCCTTTATTTATTTGTGTACACAGTGGTTGGGATTGAACCCAGGACCTCGTGCACGCCAGGCAAGTGCTCTACCACTGAGTTACCTCTCTAGCCTACTTTTTAGACGTTTACTTTATAAATGTTTTTAAATATGCTATACATTTCTATGATCTAAATTCAAAGTACAAAAGGGCACACCTTCAGTAGAAAGTCTTTTTCCTACCTCAAGACAAGCTAACACAGTGGTCAAAAGCATGAATCTGGAGCCTGGGTTCAGGTTCTGGTTCTGACACTTATTAGCTGTGTAACCTCCTATTCCTCAGTTTCCTCATCTGTGAGATGGGATGACAACAGTTCTTCCTGAAAGGGTTGCTATGGGAATAATACGATTTAATTTTTGTGAAGTGCTTAGACTAGTGCGCCTTGCACATAAAAATTACTCAACAGAATTCTATATATATATAAAAAATACCTGGAGGGATATACCTCATTGATAGTGGTTTCTAGAAAATGAGGTTATGGGGAGACTTTCATTTTCTACTGCATATATTTCTAGGTTTCCTGGAATTTTACAAAGAATGCTTATTAATTTTAAAATCCACAATAAAGATTTTTCCATTTAAAAAGTCAACAGCAAAAAAGACAAGGGAGAAAAGTAAAAGTATCTGCACAAATAGAAAATTCATTACCTGATTTTGACATATAATCTTTTTTTTAAATTTTTTTTAAAGAGGGAAGGACAGTGAGAGAGAGTGACAGAGAGAATCAATTTTTATTGAGTTTTTCACATGGCTTTCGTTGCTCTGACACTGTTGTATACGTGGATTGCTGGGGTTTGAACCTGTGTACTTGTGCATGCCAGACAAGTGCCTTAACCACCAAGCCACCGCTCCAGCCCCTTGACATATAATCTTTTTTTCTTTTTTAAAGATAGAGAGACAGTGAGAGAGACAGAAAAAGGGAGAAACAACTTTAATTTTTCACATGGCCTTAGTTGCTCCAACACTTAGTTGTGTATGTGGTGCTGGGGTTTGAACCCGGGTCCTCGTGCTTGCCAGGCAAGCGCCGAAACCACTGAGCCACCGCTCCAGCCCCTTGACATATAATCTTGACATATAATCAAAGCATGAAAAAATACTGAAGATCAGGCTGGAGCGGTGGCTCAGTGGTTGGAGAGCTTGCTTGGCATGTGCAAGGACCTGGGTTCAAGCCCCAGCACACATGAAACTAAGTGTTGGAGACACGAAGGCCATATGAAAAAATAAATAAAATTGACTCTCTCTTCCTCTCTTCTTAAAAAAAAAAAAAAAAAAAAAAAAATTGAAGATCTAGCCAGGCACACTGGTGCATGCCTATAATCCCAGTGACTCAGAAGGCTGAGACAGGAGGGTTGTGAGTTCAAAGCCAGTCTTAGCAAATTAGCAAGGCCCTAAGTAACTTAGTGAGACCCTGTCTCAAAATAAAATATAAAAAGGGCTGGGGATGTGACTCAGTGGTTCAGCACCCCTGGGTTCAATCCCTGGTACCAAAAACAAACCAAGAGAAAAAAACAAGCAAACAAAGAAAAATAAAAAACCTTAAGATCTTTTACCTAAGGCCTTGCTAAAGAAACATTTATGTCATTAATTCAACTAATACTGAACATCTACTATGTACCATGTCCCCTGATAGCAAAGGGAGATTGGTTCCAGGACCTCGAGGGAAACCAAAATCCACAGATGCTCAAGTTCCTTATGTAAAATGACCTACTATTTGCATATAACCAATGCACATCCTCCTGAATATTTTATTTTCTAAATGTACTTAATTATTTTTTATTTAGTGGTGCTGGGGATTGAACCCACAGCCTCCAGCATGCTAGGCAAGTGCTCACATCCTCAGCCCCCTCCCACATACTTTGGATCATCTCCAGATTACTTATAATACCCAAAACAGCATAAATGCTAGGTAAATTATTATTATACTATACTGTTTAATGAATAAAGAGAAGAAAAAAAAAGCCTGTACATGTTCATGAGACACAATTTTGAAAAAAAATTTTTCTGATATGTGGTTGGTTCAATCTGTGGATATGGAACCTCTGAATATAGAGAGCCAACTATACTAGGTACTATTAGCTGCCTTTGCCCTTGGGCAACTAATCATTTAATGAGAGAGGCAGTCTAAGCTGCCTAATTTTAAAAATTGCCAGTATGGGGTTGGAGATGTGCCTAGCATGCACAAGGACCCAGGTTCGATCCCAGCACCACATATGCAACTAAGTGGAGGAAAAACAAAAACTAGATGAAAAATAAAATTAACTCTCTTTTTCTCTCACTTAAAACTGCCAATAATGTACATGCTACAAAGGAAAAATGTAACCTGACTTCATATGAAGGATCACTAAAGGCTTCCTGAAAGAGAGGTTTGAGGAGCAAAGGATGAATCAAAGGTAAGGAGGGGAGAGAGTATGTTCCAGGTGAAGGGAACAGCATGGGTAAATCTTAAAGCTGGATGGCAGAACTGAAAGAAAACCATGAAGTGCAGTGAAGGCTTGGGAGAGTGGCACAAGCAGGATAAGGCTTGTGTCATGTTAGCAAGGCAGAAGGAGATGGTGCTCAGGGATAGCACAGCTGGTGCGGGAAGGGCTGTTGGAGTTATAGTAGCTATTCTCCATGCCCCCCTTCCCCTTTGGCTGGATTAAGATAAGCTCGAGGCTGTCAAAGGGATAAAAATCAGGTCCAAACTGAAACCTGCTCTAGGACTGCTAACAGACAGTAATAATTACTTTAAGGAAGAGCAGTTTCTCACCAAAACCAAACCAAAACAAATACCTAACACAAAGACCTTTTCAAACCTGTCTTTCCTGTGGTGCCAGGAATTGAACCTAGGGCTTCAGGCACACTAGGCTAGCACTTTACCACTGAGCTAAATCTCCAGCCCTTCCCCAACCCTTCCTAAAAAGTTTTTTGTTTTTTTTTTTAAGAAATGTTTTTTTTTTTAAGAGAGGACAGTGAAAGAGAGAAAGATAAAGAACCAATTTTTATTGAGTTTTTCATATGTCTTTTGTTGTTCTGACACTTGGTTGTGTACATGGGTTGCTGGGGTTTGAACCTGTGTACTTGCATATGCCTGGCAAGCACTGTAACTGCCAAGCCACTGCTCCAGCCCCCAAACTTGGGTTCTTGTGCATGCCAGGCAAGCACTTTAACCACAGAGCCACGACTCCAGTCCACCTTGATATTTCTAATAATTTTCTCTCATTTTTAAGAGAAAGGAACAGTGAGAGAGAAAAAGAGAGAGAGAGAAACAAGTGCCATAACCACCAAGCCACTGTTCCAGCACCTCTTTTTTAAAAGAGAGAATCAATTTTATTTAGATGTGGCCTTCATCGCTGACACTTTGTTATGTATGTGTTGCAGGGGTTTGAACCTGCATCCTCCCACACAAGTACCGTAACTGCTGAGCCACTGCTCCAACAATTTTATCTTTTTTTTTTCTTTTAAGGGAGAGGGATAGTGAGAGTGAAAGAATCAATTTTTATTTAGTTTTTCATGTGGCTTTCATTGTTCCCACACTTTGTTTTGTATGTGGTGCTGGGGATTGGACATGCATACTCATGCATGCCAAGCAATACAGTAACTGCTGCGCCACCCCTCCAACTCCAACAATTTTCTTTTTTTTTCTTTTTCTTTTCTTTCTTTTTTTTTTTTAAGGAGACAGAGACAGTGAGAAAGAGAGAGAGAAATAAGAATCAATATTATTTAGTTTTTCATGTGGCTTTCATTGCTCCAACACTTAGTTGTGTATGTGGTGCTGGGGTTTGAACCCATGAACTCACGCATGGGAGGCAAGCGCCATAACTGCTGAGCCACCACTCCAGCCCAACAAATTTATTTCTATCAGTAGTTTGGTAACAATCAAAATTTAAATGCATATTTCCTTTGACCCAGCAATTTCATTTCCAGGAGCTCTCACAGAAATATATATTAATATGTATAGATAAGGATAAACACTATCAACTTATCTGCAGTATCAAAAAGAAAAGCAGAAGCAAATATCCACTAATATGGGAATCATTAAATAAAGTGTATCTATATGACAGAATATTCAGAATATTGTGAAGGCATTTTTAAAAATGCAGAACAAAATGTGCTGCTTATAAAAAAAGAAATTCAGACATATTAAGTAAAAAATACGTGATTCAGAACAGTATGAATGAGATCTTTTGAGTTAAAAATTCATATGTAGAGTGGTAATAGGCATTTATTTTTTTTTTTTTAAGAGGGACAGTGAGAGAGAAAGAGAGAGAGAGAGAGAAAGTGAGAATCAACTTTAGTTTTTTATGTGGCCTTCATTGCTTCAACACTCTGCTGTGTATGTGATGCTGGGGTTCAAACCCGAGTCCCTGCACTTGCCAGGTAGGCAAGTGCCACAAATGCTGTGCCACTGCTCCAACCCAGGTAATAGGCTTTTATTAAACACTGTTCTGTTTTCCTGGACTCTATTTATTTTTTAAAGAGAGAAGAGCAGTAAGAAAGAGAGAAAGAGAGAATTATTTAGTTTTTCAAGTGGCTTTCATTGTTCTGACACTTTGTTATGTATGTGGTGCTGGGGTTCGAATTCACAAGCACTGTAACTGCTGAGCCACCATTCCAGCCCCTGGACTCCTTATTTATGCTGAGAAATTTCCCACTCCAGAAGTTACTGTTACTGCAGAACTAATGAACAAAGATTTCAAATTACTGGTTCACAGTTCAGGTTGAAACAGCTAACTGATTCGATGCCCTTCCTATAGATGCTCAAAAAGTATTAGAAAATGAGAGATGTGGGGCTGGAGTAGAGGTTCAGCAGTTATGGTGCCTGCTGGGCATGCATGAGGGCGGGGGTTTGTACTCCAGCACCACGTACACAATGAAGTATCAGAGGAGCCAAAGTCACATGAAAAAATGAAATAAAAATATTGATTCTCTCTCTCATTGTTCCTCTATTAAAAAAAAAAAAAGAAAGAATATGACAGATGCAATGTACCTTGCTCTTGCTTCAAGTAGAGCCCATGGAACAAATGTTGGAGCCCGTAGGTAAGTTTAGGGTTCCAAGGCTAGTGTATATTGCCTTGCCTAGGACAGGAAGCCCCAGAGTACTTCTCCACACCACTACCACTTCCAGTACAACATGATAACATGAAGATGCCTATATAGGAGACAAGAAAGATAGACTCTGGGTGGCCATTTGGAACCACTGGAGAGAGGACAGAAGGCCAATATTGGCCAATATTTTCCTATGTGGTGAGGAGTGGGGGTGGGAGAGAATCTTAGGGTAGCAACAAGGATACAGCCTAGCAAAATGTATCTCAGGGAATACCAGTATGTACAGTGACCACAACTAAGAAATAGACTGACCAAGTGTTCATTTCAGTGGGACTAGAAGACTTTGGATCAAATGCTCACTCTCCATCTATGCTTTGGACACACAGAGAGGCCATTGCCTCTAGAAAGGGAGACCTCGTCATTGCCCTTTACAATACTTTGGCTTAAGCCAGATGTTTGTTAGAATTCCTCCTCCTCCACACAGGTCATACACACAAACTTGTACTTACTTCTTTTGAAGCAGCTTCCCTGTGAAACCTTCTGGTTTCTAACCACTCCACAAACTTCTACCATAGAGTTCAGTCAGAGAAGCAGAGCTATGAGTGATGGAAAATTATGAATTTATTTTAACAATTTTGGAAGATGGTAAAGTAATCCACGCATCTGCCGTGTGTCTGAAGTGTCTGTAAGTGATACCAGTAGCTGGGAAGGAAGTGGATGTGGAAGAGAGCAAGGGCGAAGTGGATGTGGAAGAGAGAAAGGGCAAACTGGAATCTGTGAGAACAAATTTGGACCTATGAGGGCAACTGGAATTCATGAGGGCAAACTGAAACCTGAGACTTCTTTCACTGTCTCCAAGGTCAGCAACATGGGGTGACCTGCAGAAGCTGGACTCTTCTGCCACAAAGCTAAATGTACAAGTGACCCAGGATTCAGAGAAGATGAAAGGGACAATTCCACAGGAGTTAGGAGAGCTAGTGCAGGCTTGGATGTGCCCTTTGCCGGCAAGGTGAGCCAGCAGACCAGTATCAAAGTGTATGTACTGCCACTGTGCCTGGGCAGATCTGTCCTTCAACGTACTGGTTGCTACTTCACTTCAGTTCTCCAAATCTTCTTAGAGCCATTTTGTGGCTCCCATCCCAACCTTTCCCTATTACCCATCTTTAACATTCCTCTCTCATGGTATTCTAAATGCCACCCACCCCTGCCCCAAGCACTGCAGATCAAACACAGGGATGCTCTACCACTGAGCTACATTCTTAGTCCTTTTGATTAAAAAACAAAACAAAACAAACAAAAACCAAACATTTTTTTTTTGAGAGAGAGAGAGAAGAATCAATTTTATTTATTTTTTCACCTGGTTGTAGTTTCACCAACACTTAGTTGTGTATGTGGTGCTGGGGTTCAAAACCTGGGTCCTCACGTATGCTCAGCAAGTGCTCTACCTCTGACATACTGCTCCAGCCCCTATTTTTTTTAAATTTTGAGACAGGGTCTTGCTAAGTTGCAAAGTTGGACTCAAAGGTTGTGATTCTCCTTTCTCAGCCTCTCAGTTTTCCAACACTTGCACATAATTTTGTGATCAATACTGACCTGAAAACAGACAAGAAAGGAATCCTGGGAAATGTAGTTCAAACTTAGCAAAAGTGACACAGTACAATGCCATCATAAACATGCATGCCTAGTACGGCAAATCTCTGTAGGTACCTCTCGCAGGGAGGAGCCAGTCTGTGAGCTCTGTTTCTTTGAGACACAGCACAGCAGCTCTCAACAGATGTTCATTGACTCCACAGAACTCTCTCCCCATCTCCCATTCAAACAAACGTTTCAGTATGTTCTGGGGCCTTGGGAAATAGTCCTGTGTTTTCCTGAAGAGTGCCATTTACATAAAAGTCAATGGCGCTATTGTTGAGGGTTTTCTGTTTTTCTGGAGACCAGGGAGCTGAAACTGTCCAGGGGTTTGAAAGGAGCCAGCTTTCACACGCAGAGTCCAAACCTCAGGGGGTTAAAGAACACAGCATCCAATATGCAAATATGCCTGTAGCCAGGACTGCAGAGGTGAGAACTCCAGGCTGACAGCAGGCAATTCACACTTCAGAAATATGGCAGAGTGCCTGAGGTGGTTAGAAAAAAACCCTGAAAACAAAACAAAACAAAAACAAACAAAAACCCACCCCCAAACCAACCACACACACAAATACAAACCTCAATGTCATCAGAAGGTTCCAGAAGGTTCCAGAAGCTAAGGAAAAGTGTTCTTGCCTTTCTCTATACAAACAATTCACTCACAGCTTAGGAGTTTTAGGACCTAGGTGCCAAAAAAGAATTTACAGATAAACTGCTATGCTGATGTGTTCCAAGTTTTCATCAAATTAATCAGAATGCTTTTGCAAACATAGTTCAATCCCAAAAGCCCTCACAAGTATATCTTTATTTATTTAGTGGTGTTGGGAATCAAATCCTGGTCTTTGTGCATGCTAGGCAAGCACTCTACCACTAAGCTAAGCTATATTCCAGTCCCATAAATGTGCCTTTAGATACAAACAGCTCCCCCAAATCTTCCTCCTGACTTGTTCCCCATAGTCTAAAATCCCTGTGTACAGTGGTTCATGCTACCACACTGTCAGTTAAGCATCAACACTGTGTCAACTACACTGTACAAGGTTTTTGACAATTATCATTTCTAATGCTCAAGACAACCCTTCAAGACAAGCACTGTATCTCTTTATGAGGAAACTGAGATATTAAGAAAAGTTAAATACTTGCCTGAGGGCATAGCTGACCTGAAAATGGATTTGAATCCAAATAAGTCTACCTCCAGTCTGTATTTTTTCCCCCTTTAAACTGTTCTGTTCACCATTATGAATAAGGCTTAGGGCATAAAAGGCCCTGAGAGAGGACATACAAATGATTTATAAAAAATTATGTCCAGTTTTAAAATTCCTAGACTTTAATTTCTATACATCATTAGTTGCTTAAGAGAACTAATTGGAATCTTTTCCACCAAAAGCAGTTTGTAGGTGGGAGAAGGAAGCAGTCGATGAAGCTCATGGTGCCCAGAAAGACTGAAGGGGGAAAGAACAGTTTAAGGTCCCTAAAAATGCATGTTTCAGAAAGGTTTCTATGCCTCCACTGGTCTTTTCTGGGACACAGGAACCTAAAACCACGTGTTCAAAGTCATACCCGGTAGTCTGCCCTAAAACCACATGTTCAAAGTATTATCCAGTAGCCTGGGGATTCGAATGCCCAAATACTGGGCACACTGTTGGACAAGTACACAAGCACCTAACTGCACCCATCCATGAATAAAGTTCTCACTTGTAACCAAAACATCAGCAAAAAAGGAGTAAAAGAAAACGGCCCCTTTGCTACACAAATAGAGACAAAGAAAATATTCCTTCAACTGTACCTTTCCCTGAACATGTCACTTTGTTCTTCTCACCATGACTACACTGCTGAGTCATTTTGCAATCTTTGCTATCTGTCTGAGGGAGGAAACAGGAGATTTCACCTGTAATAGCATATTGGCTTCTAGGATGAGGCCAAAACCAGACAAGGTTGGGACAAAAATTTTTCTAGAGATTTGTTAAGCAGCCTATTAGTGCCATCTGCTGTTCAATTCTGGAAAGCAAACTTAGGGAATCCTTTACTCATCTAATGTCTGTTGAACATATCCTAGGAGACAGGCAGTGTGACAGGACTGAAAGGTAGATTTGAAGCTGAAAATTACAAAGCCAGGATTTGCTAGAGGTTCACAGGCTAGTTAAACTGGAAGGCATTCAAACAGACAAGGTAGTGTGTTTTGTGCATTATACAGTATAAGTAATATGGAAAGACAGCAAAGAAGGATCTTTAGGTCTAAGGATTACTCCATAAGAATTTCAAAGGATGCACAGTTTATCAGGCAGAATAAAGGTGGAAGCATGGAGCAGTCCAGGTAAAGGAAGGAGTGTGGGCAAAGACCCTTTAGCACAAGATGATATGCCACTGATAAACAGCTTGGCTTATATTTTATAGGCAATGAGGTCTTTGAATGGTTTTAAGCTGGGCTATAATTTGGTCAGATTGACATTTTACAGATATTCTGGCAACAAGCAAGGTGAAGAAGGAATCAGAAGGAAAGCCTGGAGGCAAAGAGATCAACCAATTATGAGCCTATTTCAACAGTCCAGTTAAGGCATAGGGTGTGAGAAAGGAGAGAAGGGATGAATTGGAGATATATTTCAAGTAAAATTGACAAAACTGATGTTTCATTGTCTAAATAAATTTTGTAAATCCAAAGGAAAGGGAGAGAGGTGTTTGGTTTGGGTGACTGCATAGAGAAAGGGGCAGAACGAAAGCTTATGATTTGTTTGGAACAAGATGAATTTGAAGTGTTATAGACTGCCCACAAGGCTATTGGAAAATGGGTCTAAAGTTCAGTGATGACCTCATCCCATCTCTTCTTTTCCCAATGTGGAAAATTTCTATTAGTATTCTAACCATTTTCACCCTCTTTCACTCAAGAAACAGAATACCACAACACAGAAGAGAATGACTGGCTTTCCAATGAGAAAGAGAGCTACTAAATTTAACAATTGTTATTTAGAGCAAGATAATTCTTCCTTTGTAAAATGAAGAGAAGACCTACTTTTCAAGGTTGTAGAGTTTAAAATTATATATACAGTGTGACGTATCAGAGAACTGAAAAAATGTAAGTCACTCTTATTCCTATAACATAAAAGGTCAACTGAAAGCTTCTCTGTGTTTAAATGGCACACTAGTAGCCTTTGGTAGTTAAGAAATGGCTTTTCATATTTTCTGTAAAACAGCTGGTGAATGTTGTTTACTACACCATGGACATGGACCAACAAGAAAATTTTTCTTTAATATAGATACTAGGAAAAAAGTTTCTTTTCAAAAATGGATTTATCATTAAGAATTGCCATTTTTGCTTAACTGACAAATTTTGAGTTAAATTTAGGACACCAAAAATCTTATAAAAACTGATTAGCGTATTTGTTTGCCCCCCTTTCCCCTGGTACTGGGAAATGAACCCCAGGGAGTTCTACTGCTGAGCTACATTCCCAGTTTTTTATTTTATTTATTGATCTTGGGACATGGACTTGCTAAGTTGCTAAGGGGGGGCCTGGAACTTAATGATCCTACTATCTCAGGTGTGTGTTACTGCTCCCTTATTTTTTAATTTTGGTTCTTATTGGGAGGATAACAACTACCATTTTTCGAGAAGTTACTTCTTGCCAAGCATTGTGAAATAATATCTTCATTATTTCACTTAATCTTCGCCAAAACCTGCTGAGGCATTACATCCATTTTTCAGAAGAGAAAAAAAGGAAACAACCATTAGCCATACTACAGCCATTTTGTAACCAAGCCTCCATGTTACAAATAGGTTTCCCAAAAAAACAAAAACTTGCCTTCCCTGAAATCAAGTGCCCTAGGCTGACACAATCCAAAATGTCAACCCCCCCCACAGCCATTCTTTCCCCTCCAAATTACACCTTCCAAAGTACACCTAGAGGCCCTATAAAGTTGTCACACACCCAATACCCCCCCAACCCCTTGCTGTTCTCTTCTGCTTGAAACTGCCTGTCCGGTTCCTGACATTAAATCTTTTACAACCACCCTGGTCAGTAATAGGTTCTGTGCCATCACTCTTTCAACAATGGCTCAGAGATGTGTCTGGCCTGACTCCTAACAACACTGCTAGCTATCTTCTTTTGTGCAGTACTGGGGATCCAAACCAAGACTGAGCACTTACTAGGAAGATGCTCTGTCCTTGGGCTATATTCCTGGTTCTTTTTATTTTGAGACAGGGTATCCCTAAATTGCTGAGGCTGGTTTCGAACTTGTAAAACTTGTAATCCTCTTGCCTCGGTCTTCCTAGCAGCTGGGATTACAGGCGTGTGTTAGTGGGCTTGGCCCAACACTATAGCTCTTAATCTCCACACGTTTGTGACAATTGGATTGCATTCAGCTTATTTTAAACTGTTATTTTTTTTTTTTTAGCTTTCCAACAAGTAATGCTTTATTATGACAAAAGGAAGTTCTAACACACTTAGAAACGGACAAAACACTTGTTGCTTATTTTGGTTGTTCCTCAAGAGTCGTTCCTACCTGGGGAAAAATTCAAGGTGGTAAATATCAGTGTCATTTTATGGCCTGATGCCACATTGGAGCACATCACCTATTCCCAAAAGATGGTGGCTCCTTCTTCTATTAACGGGTACTCAGAGAGACCTTAAAACTGAATATTCAGGTCCACGGGATTTTCAGCCCCTACATTTACTCCTACTACTTTGATATGATCCCACAACAGGGTACATATGAACACTTTATGGAGTCTTTAAGTACATCTGCAATAAACATTTATCTTTACATAGAAACTTAAAAAATACTTTAACATAATACACTGTACTGCAGATAACCAGAATTCAATATATTACACTGCTAATATATTCATATAAATACAACATATGCAGTTTCGCTCCATTAGAAAAACTCATCTATTGGAATATTAAAGACCAGTATCAGCGCAGCCCAAGGAAAAAACTATTTTAACAGTAGGAACACTAGAAATAACAACTATGAGGTTTATAAACCAGTGGTGGAATAAACTGTTATTTTTTCATCTGTTCTTCATTGCTCTGACAGTTGTGTATGTGGTGCTGGGACCTGAATCCGGGTACTCGCGCATTCCAGGCAAGCGCCGTAACCACTGACTCTACGTTTTTTTTTGTTTTTGAGGTGCTGGGATTGAACCCAGAGCCTCCCTCATGCTGGCAAGCTCTCTACCACTGAGCGTCCCTCTCCCACCCCTGCTTATTTTGATTTTTTTCATTTTCAGACTGGGTCTCCTAAATTGCCCTTGAACTTGAGATCCTCCTACCTCAGCCTCTACAGTAGCTGGGCTTACAGACGCGCGACACTACATCCAACTCCTGTGACTTTCTCCACTTCTGCTGAGATGACCATGATATTATTTATTTTAAAAACGAAGCAATTACAAAATTTCTCATTTGAAAGCAAGCGAAGTTTACACGGGTAACAACAAAGTGAAACTGAGTCCCAAGAACGAAAAGGTATAGCGTCCGGGCTGATAAGCCCTAAACCCGGACATGCTCTGTCTCTGGGATTCCGACCACACACTCCTTTTTTTGCACGAGAGCAAAAAAGCTCATAGGCTCACTAAATCTTCCCTTCTAGTGCATATAAGCAAACTGAGGCCGGGTGAGCGGCTGAGGCCTGGCCTGCCCATGCCTGCCAGCTCGGAGAACGCATGTCCACCTTTGACCCTGCAGTGACCAGAGGTTAGTCAGTAACTGATTGCCACTGCTCCACACCCCAGTTTTTCCAACAAGAACTAAGCCTCGGTAGCCCTCATGGTTACTCACCCGAAGCAAAGGAAGGCAGGAAGTGTCTTCAACAGAGCCCCGGAGAACAGCGGCCAATCAGGACAGCTCCGTAGCGCTACGGACGACCATCAGCGTTGGGTAAAATGAGCTTCAGCCCACCTTTAAGGCGGTGCCCGGGGGCGGACCCCTCACGGAAAACATCGCGAGATCTTCGCTCGTGTGGCCTGATTGGTCAAAGAACAGAAATTGGGAGGTTCGCCCGCTGTTCTCTCAGATCCTTGATTGGTTTTCTCGAGGAGAATGCGGCGAGCGTCAACGGGTTCCCTGCTTGCCCATTGGTGGGCGGTGGGACGCCCGGCGCGCGGGCGACAGCGCGGGCGTTCGAACTGGCGCTTGGCGGCGTTGCCATGGGAATGCGGCCTGGCGGCTCCTGCAGACTACTTTCAGACCCGACGCTCAGGTCGCTAGCTTTGGGGATCTCTTCAAACGACGTCAGTTTCTCCTGTCCTCATATAGGCCTGACTGAGGAGGAATCAGGAAGCCCCAAGGTGAGGAAGAGCAGGGGGAACCGGGGCAGACCGGGCTTGCTGCGAGCTTCGGCGCCTGCCCCGCGGGAGAGGGTGCGACTGCCCAAGCATTTGTGAGGAACTGGGAGTTGGTTCCTCCTGGTACTTACGAACGTTTACTCGCTCTCTTATCTTTCTTCCCCATATTTCTGCTTTTTCTTCGGCAGTGATCTTGAATGCCGCCTCTCTCATGAAGTCTTTCTGAGTTGCAAAGTCCTCTTGTCTTTGAACCCATCTCCAGGCTGGCACCTGTCTTAGAGCGCGTTAGGTTCAGCTTATTCGACTTGCTATTATTTGTGTACTTCCGTAAATTCTATTGCCCTGTTTTTCCCATGTAATTTTGAAATCTTTGAAGCAAGGCAAGCTTTTTCACAATGTCTTGCACGTAGTAGATTTTCAGATTTTCAGAAAATATTTCAGATTTTTAGAAAATATTTTTTCAGTTGAATTTTCATTCTCCACATATGGATCAGATCTCCCTTTGTGTATTTTTTTCTTCTTCTATAGAGAGGCTTTGTGGTCTGCTTCAGTGCATATAACAGCCCTCTTGACCTCCTGTCATCCATTCAACAGGTGTCCATGATACAATCGCATTACCAAGACTGAGGGTTAACTCATGACCTAATGTATGCAGTCTCATTGCTGATTATTCTACCTTATATCAGATTAATAGCTCAATGGCTACTTGAGTAAAAGGATTGAAAAGTCAGGTATAGAAGCTGTGTTCTTACTACCCTCTTATAAAAGTTTGAAACACTACCCTATAACTAACCTTCAGATCTGTAACTTAGCAGAATTGGATTGGGGATACAGGATTTGGCCTTGGTTCTGCCTTTTATTCATTCACTGTGGATGGCTTTGCAAGCCATTTACCCTTTCAGACCTTGCCCTTTCCATCTGGAAAATGAAAGAGTCAAATTAGATTAGAACTCCTGTGGCTCTATCAATTTTGTCAGTAATTGATAATCACACTCCCAGCCTTCCAAAGACCATTCCAATTTCTTTTGGGAGCTGAAAGTAATAGCACTATTTATTGAGCATTTATACTGTGCATATTACAGTATCAAGGATTTTATATAAATATTACATTTTTTCTTAGTATTACATGCAAATATGCCACACACAGAGCATTTAATTAAAAACTTTTAGTTTTATGTTGTTAATGAAAATGTTTTAACTATTCACAGTATGTTCTTGGGAGAAACAATGTTACAGTACTCTCATCTTCCATTTTAGGAGGAACAGTAGTTTGCTTTTCTGGGCTGCCATTTGGTTATTTATAAAGCAAAGGATTAAATTTTTCTCAGATCACTTCCAAATCTAATGCTGATTGATCTGTTGATCCAGTTTCACCATGGTCACTCAACAAACCTATTCATAGTATGTGCAGAGTAGATCCTCAGCAAGTTTTGTTAAGTGACTAATAGAGTCAGGTGCTGTGGCATGTGCCTGTAGTCCCAGCTACTTGGGAGGCTGAAGCCAGAGGATCACAGGAGCCCAAGAATTTGAGGCCAGTCTAGGCAACATAGTAAGACCTCATCCCTTTTTTAGAAGAAAAAAAAGTTATAGAGTTTTACTTTTTATACTTTGAATGTTATGGTCATTGTATGCTTCCTGAGTAACCATCTCAAGGGTTTTGATGTTCATATCCTTTTCAAGAAGATGACTTTTAGGGGTTGGTGTGGTGGCTAAGTGGTATTGTGCTTGCCTGGGATGCGTGAGAACCTGGGTTTGAACCCCAGCACTACATACACAACTAAGTGTTGCAGCAATGAAAAGTCAGATAAAAAACTAAGTAAAGTTGATTCTCTCACTCACTCTCCCTTTCTTTCTCTTAAAAAAAGACACCTTTTCTGTATGTATAAATGAATTACAGTAGATACCATATATTGTAGATTGTTTATCACACACTGAATGTAGCACTTAATTTGCATTATTCCATGTAATCCTCATGGAAGCAAACACCTAAGTCACCATCTTTTGTCCTTTCAATGCTTCCTAAATGCTCTCCCTCCTTCCTATTTTGTTCATCCACTGCAGTCCATTCACAGAACCAGCAGTGATTATTAAAGACATATATCAACCTTTCCTTGCTTCCCTTAAAGTAAAATTTTACTTCCCTTAAAAATAAAATTTTGGACACCTTTACGTGATCCAGTAGATGCTACTAATCTAGCCCCAACCTTTCTCTCTTCGTCTCATAACTACTCTCTTCACCTTCTATGCTAGCCAGATTGGCCTTCTATTGATCACCTGTTCATGCCATGCTCGTTTCTACCCTAGGTTTGATATACTCTCCTGGAATGCTTTTCCTCCTCATCTTCACTCATTTATACTATTTCAGGTTTCACTTCAACATTCCCTTCTGAATGAGGCTTTTTCTGATCATCCAATGTAAATTAGGCCTTTCATTCTTTTTTAAAAAATTGCACTTAGCACTCTCTGAAATTATTCTGTTTATATGATTGTTGTCTCCTTCTACAAAGATAATAGTGTCATGAGGGCAGTGACAATTCCTGTTTTGTTCACTGTCCATTGTCCACAACAGGACCTAGCTCATAATAGGCTCTCAAAAAATATTTCTTGAATGACTGGATAAAGATTTTTGTTGGAACTGTGACCATTGCTGTGTCCATAATAATCCACTTGAGTAATGTAACCTTCCTTCATTTTGTTGCCAGGAGCAGTGAGTCAGGGTATCACTAACTCTGCCAAAATTTTACTAAGTAATTACATTACCCTGATAGAAGTTTCTTTCACCCTGATTACAACTAGTATCAAATGCTTTTGTAGTGTTTTAGATGTAGTGTTAGGAATATTTGTTCTTGAAGCTATTATTGAATGTTTATTATTTTTAGAAACTGTTTAGGTACTGGGGATAAAAAGATTAATAAGACACATTCCTTGATCACAAGGAGATCATATTCTAGTGGGGCATATAGACATGTTCATAGATAATTATTACAAAATATAACTCATGATAAAGATATTAAGGTATAATGTGAACACCAAAGGAGTATTTGATCACATCTGGGGAGTTCAGAAAAGACCTCATGTGTATTTTAATTGATAAGAGGTAGACAGGTAAAATGAGGCTTTATGAGAGTGAAAGAAAGCTATTTTAAGAACATACAAGCAAAATTGTGGTATAATATATACAATGGAGTTCTACTCCGCTATTAGAACAATATCATGATTTTTGTAGCCAAATGGTTGGAAATGGAAAAAATTATGCCGAGTGAAATATCCCAAACTCAGAGACTTAAGGGCCAAATGTTTTCTGTCATGTATGGAAGCTAGTGTAAAACCTATGACAGGATGATAGTCAACTGAGTTTAAGTAATAAACTCACCATAGTTGAAATTCCACATAATCTGGGTGAACCATACCTAGGAAGGTGGGGGGAGAAGGGAGGGAGGGAGGGATGACGAAGGTTATCAATACAGTGGGAAATACTCAACTCCCATTAGAAGCCTAGTTATACACAGACAGGCAGAGGACTTCAGAAATGTAAATAATTATTATACATGTGTATGTTCATTTGAAACTGTACAGTATGGTGGAATTACAGAGGAGACATGAGCTCAGGGAATGGATGAAGGGGGGTAGGTCCTGGTCTAGGATTGACCTCAACTTATTACTTCACTATGTCAATATCTGTATATGCATGAATATGTAACAACAGTTCCCTCCAATATGTCAGACTATGTTGAACTAATAAAAAAATTATCCCTGAAGAAAGCAAAACAAAAGCAAAAACAGAACACATGAACAGGACTGGAGTGGTGGCTCAGCAGTTGGAGCGCTTGCCTGGCATGTGCGAAGACCCGGGTTCAAACCCCAGCACCACATACACAACTAAGTGTTGGAGAAATGAAGGCCATGTGAAAAACTAAATAAAATTGGTGTGCGTACGCACTCTCTCTCTTTCTCTCTCTCTCCTCTTCTCCCCTTCCCTATCGCTCTCTCTCCTCCTCCCTCCCTGTCCTTCTCCCCTCTCCCTCTCCCCTTCTCTCTCTTAAAAAAAAAAAAGAGTACATGGAGCACATGAACAAATGCACAGAGAAATAAGGCAGTTTAAAATGTTGACTGAAGCTGGGTGCTCTTGGGCATGCCTGTAATCTCAGTGACTCAGGAGGCTGAGGTAGGAGAATCACAAATTCAAAGCCAGCCTCAGCAAATTAGTGAGACACTATCTCAAAATAAAAAAGAAGGGCCAGGGATGTAGCTCAGTGGTTAACCACCCCTGGGTTCAATCTCCTGGTACAAAAACAAAACAAAACAACAACAACAGCAACAAAACCAAAAAAACAACTGATTAAACTGGAGAGAGAGTAAGGGGCTTGATTATAGAAGATTGTGGAACATGCCAAGGAGTGGACTTTGCCATGTATATAGGTGGTAAGATGCCATTGAAAAGTTCTAAATAAGAGAGGAACAAGGTCATATTGTACTTTTTTAAAAAAAATCAACTTTATTTAGTTTTTCATGTGGCTTTCGTTGCTCCAACGCTTCATTGTGTTCATGGTGCTGGGGTTTGAACCTGTGTCCTTGCGCATGCCAGGCAAGTGTGATACCACTCTAGCCCCCATCCCCTGTACTTTTTTTTTTTTTTAAAGAGAGGGATAGTGAAAGAGAGAAAGAGAATCATTTTTTATTTAGTTTTTTTATGTGGCTTTCATTGTTCTGACAATTCGTTGTGTACATGGTGCTGGGGTTCAAACCCAGCTCCTTGTACATGTCAGGCAAGTTCTGCAACCACTCAGCCACTGCTCCAGCCCCATCATATTGACTTTCAAAAGAGTAATCTGGCTCAGTAGTCTCAAGAATGGTTTGGAGGGGGCAAAACTGGAGGTAATGATCTAGGTGAGAGCTGTGGGGGCTAAATGACTTAGGCCATGGTGGTAAGAAGGAGAATAAGAAAAGGGAAATTTGACAGATAATTAGGAGATTAAATTGACTGGATCTGTTGTTTGGATTTGGGGTTAAAGGAGAGGAAGGTATCTAGGATACTTCACAGTTTAGCTTCAAGCAACATCATGAATGTGTCTCTGCACCCAAAGAGAAAGGTGGGGGGGCAGAATTTTGTTAGAAGGTAATGAGTTCACAAGTAGTTCAGATGCTTAATCCTGGGACTTGTTAAAAATTTGTTTTTCTTGTAGTGCTGGGAATTAAACTCAGGGCCTCACACATGCTAGGTAAGCCCTCTACCACTAAGATACATTCCCAGCCCCACGGGGACATTTTGGTAGTGATTCCTACATGTATATGTACATATACATATACGTATATGTATACGTATACGTATATATATATATATATACGTATACGTATATATATACGTATATGTATACATATACGTATATATATTTTTTTTTTAAGAGAAAGAGATAGAGAGAGAATCAATTTTATTTAGTTTTTTGTGTGGCTTTCATTACTCCGAGACTTCGCTGTGTATGTGGTGCTAGGGTTTGATCTCGCATATTCTTGCGCATGCCAGGCAAGCACCATAACTGCTGAGCCACCAGCCCCTCTATATGTTTTTTCAATAAGACATTTCTTATGACCCTGGGTATCCTACTCCTGGGTATTTTCCCAAAAGAGTTAGAGTCAGCATATTATAGAGATACGGCTTCATCGATGTTTATAGCAGCTCAATTTACTATAGCTAGATCATGGAACCAACCCAGATGCCCCTCACTCAACGATTGGATTCAAAAACTTTGGTACATATATACAATGGAATACTACTCGGCTAGTAGAGAAAACGGTATTATGGCTTTTGCAGCCAAATGGATAGAAATGGAAAAAATTGTGCTTAATGAAGTATCCCAATCTCAGAGACTTAAGGGCTGAATATTTTCTCCCATTTGTGGAAGCTACAATACAATCAGAGACAGTATGATAGTTGGATGAGCTAATAATAACCTCAACATGTGTGAATTTTTACACAAACGGGGAACCTTGCCTAGGATACCTGGAGATGTAGGGAGGGGGAGGGATTAGGAAGGATATCAGGGAGACTGGAGGGAGGAAGTATGGGGGAATCAACTCAGAGGGAAACTTCCCACCTCCAGTTAACACAGGGGTTCAATTGGGGGAAACATGGAACCATGGGGAACCCAAGGGGGGAACCATGAATAGCATTAGCCTTGGCTAACTATGTGAATATATATTTGTTCTTGATTGCTTGACAATGACTCCCCCTTAATTGTAAGTCCATATTCAGCAAATAAAAACTAAAAATAAAAAAAGAGGGGCTGGAGCGGTGGCTCAGCAGTTTCGGCGCTTGCCTGACAAGCACGAGGACCCGGGTTCAAACCCCAGCACCACGTACACAACTAAGTGTTAGAGCAACTAAGGCCATGTGAAAAACTCAATATAGTTGTTTCTCTCTTTCTCTGTCTCTCTCACTGTCCCCCCCGCCCCTTTTTAAAAGACATTCTGTAAGACTGTTTTACTGTGGAGAGAACTTAATTTACACTGGGATTCTGGAAAGTAACTGTCTTAATATTGCATGCTATCCAGGCCAAAAAGAATAGTTGAGATTTCACCAGCAATTAGGAGTAGTACTGTGTTTGTTATAGTTCTTTTTTTTTTTTTTTTTTTTTTTTTTTTTTTTTTTTTTTTTTTTTTTTTTTTTTTTTTTTTTTTTTTTTTTTTTTTTTTTTTTTTTTTTTTTTTTTTTTTTTTTTTTTTTTTTTTGGCTCCAGGGATTGAACCCAGAGGTACTTAACCACTAAGCCACATCTCCAGCCCTTTTTATTTATTTATTTATTTTTTTAAGAGACAGGGACACAGAGAGAGAGAGAGATAAATTTTATTTTGTTTTCACGTGGCTTTCGTTGCTCTGAGACCTTGTTGTGTACGTGGTGTTGAGGACTGAGCTCACATACTTGCGCATGTGGGGCAAGTGCCATAACCACTAAGCCACCATTCCAGCCCCAGCCCATAGTCTTTTTTTTTTTTTTTAAGAGAGAAAAAGTCAATTTTATTTATTTTTTTCATCTGTTTTTTTTTTTTTTCTGGCACTTAGTTATATATGTGGTGCTGAGGTTCAAACCCAAGTCCTAATGCATGCCAGGCAAGTACTCTACTGTTGACTCACCTCTCCAGCTCTTATTATAGATTTTAAAGTTAGCAACATGGTTATGTTGAAATTTAATTGGTTAAAACTAATGGTATAGAATCATGTAGCCAATGTGTATAGCCATTCATTTTCTAAAACAAATTCACATAGTTGTTGTGAATAAATTATGTCTGGATTTCTTAATTTGTAAAAAAAAATAGATGAGGGGCTAGAGCGGTGGCTCAGCAGTTACTGCGCTTGCCTTGCATGCGCAAGTACGAGGGTTCAAACCCCAGCACCACATACACAATGAAGTGTCTGAGCAACGGAAGTCCATGAAAAACTAAATAAAATTGATTCTGTCTTTCTCTCTCCCTCTCTCACTGTTCCTCTCCCTTAAAAAAAAAATAGATGATGATAATTGCCATCTATCATAAAAAAATCTTGCATGATTATTTGGATAGCATAATTAATTACATATTATTTAGATCACAGTAAATGGAATTATTTAAATTGTTCATTGCTTTCTCAATGTCAATCCTTTTTTTTAAAAGAGAGAAGGACAGTGAGAGAGAGCGAGAGAGAGAATCAATTTTATTGAGTTTTTCACACGGCTTTCACTGCTCTGACACTTAGCTGTGTACGTGGGTTGCTGGGATTTGAACCTGTGTACTTGAGCATGCCAGGCAAGCACCGCAACCACTGAGCCACCACTCCAGCCCCTCAGTGTCAATCCTTTGGAAATAATTTCTGGTGCCATAGTGGCAACTGTTTCCAAAGGGTTATAATCCTGACTGAAAGAAAAATGTGGATTGTAAGGGCCTGGGGCTGTGTAGCTCGGTGGTAGAAATGGTAGAGTGCTTGGCTGAGAAGCATGAGGCCCCGGATTGGATCATCAACAACACATTAAAAAAAAAGAAACAGGCTGGAGCAGTGGCTCGGTGGTTATGGTGCTTGCCTGGCATTCACAAATACACAGGTTCAAACCCC